>CAUJAO010000476.1:0-44086 GCA_963082485.1 Eudonia mercurella
CTTGCAGGTGGTTCTCATTGTGTTTAATGTTTTCTATGTCCTTTTCGTACTGATCGGCAAACCGTTCGTCTAAAACTCCAAATAATGAATTAGCAATGTAACCAACCCCGTTTATTAAACCTCTTTTTTGTCTTCGGTTACTGTTGATGGTAAGGAGCTGGTTGTAATGCTTAACCTCATTTAGCTCATGTTCCAATTGCATGGTTACACTCCTGTATTGTGCACTTGGTCGGGAACAGCCTTCTTTGATATGTGATATGTAATTTTGTATATTATGTAAAGCCTGCCAATAAGTACTACATATTATAATACACGACAAGGTTCCACTCGTCCCTAATATATTGTAGATTTGATATTTTGTCAAAATATATTCCCTGATCGTTGTTTAATGTTGCGATATTATAATTTTGTGTTTGTTGTTGTTGACTCGGTGATATTAAAAGAATTGCAAGTAGGAATATGCTTAGGAAGAAATTTTTAAAAATGTTTTGCTTTTGACGTCCTTGCTGGCGTGATGGTTTCGCTTTTGTATCGGAGGGAGTACTTGTCTGTGGATTTGATAACGGTGATGATATCAAGGGAACTAGTTTTAGAACCGGTCTTTTAATGATAATGTTGTTAGTTTTTAATGATACGACTCTAACACTTCCATCGTTTCCCGGGTGTAGTTCGAGCACGCGCCCCATTGCCCACTTCCCGGGAGGCATGTTATCCTCCTTAACTAGTACGATGTCGTTAATCTCAATGTTCTTGTCAGGCGACTTCCATTTAGAACGCAGCTGGAGTTGTTGCAGGTAATCGGAAGACCAGCACTTCCAAAACTGTTTATTAATTGATTGTACGAGTTGCCACCTTTTTGTTAATGTAATTGATTCCGGGTCAGTTTGAGGCTTGGCTAGCAATAATCCACCAACTAAGAAATGCGCTGGCGTCAGTACTTCATCGCTTGAATTTTCAGTGAGAGCGCAAAGTGGCCTCGAGTTTAGGCACGCTTCAATTTGATGTAAAACCGTGCTAAACTCCTCATACGTCAATTTCTGATCACTAATGATTCTTTTAAGGTGATATTTTAATGATTTTACGGCCGCTTCCCACAACCCCCCAGCACTGGGGTAAGCGGGGGCGTTGAAGTGCCACTCTATATTCATTTCAATGATGTTATTGAAAAATTCTTTGTTGATGTTAGCTATGATCTCCTTATATTCGACCTGGATAAGTTTATTAGCGCCTACGAAGTTTGTCCCGTTATCGCTGTACATGTGGCTTGGGACGCCACGACGAGAACAAAACCTTCGGAATGCAGCGAGGAAGGAGGGCGTACTCAAATCCGACACAAGCTCCAGGTGTATAGCCTTGGTCGCTAAACAAATAAAAACTGATATGTAGCCCTTAGTGGTTCGAACCCCCCGACCCTTGTTAAGTTTTAAATCTATATGCCCTGTGAAGTCAACTCCACAGTGCGTAAAGGGTCTCGAAGGGACGACTCTCGCCTGCGGCAACTCAGCCATGATCGGTTGATATTTGTTGTGGCTAAATCGACGACATACGACACACTGCCGTAACGCCCTTTTGACTGTAGACATTCCACTTAGGATCCAATAAGTATTTCTGATATAGGTCAGGGTCAGTCTAGGTCCACCATGCAGCGTCGTTATATGCGCTTGATTTATGATTAGTTCGGTAAACCGATTACGTCCACTTAATATGATAGGGTGTTTGGCATTCCAAGTAATATTAGAATTACTTAATCTACCACCAACACGCAGTAGCCCATTTTCATCAATAAACGGGTTTAAACATGATAACTTGCTATTTTTGTGAACATTGCCTTTATTTTTGATATTTTCTAAATCTTGTCTAAATTCTATAGATTGAACAGTTTTAATAATGATGCAATAAGACTCCTTCAATTCACTTGCTAACAATGTATCTGCCGTCGGTGAGTCACTCCGGCGTCGTATGCGCGCGGTGAAACGTAACACCCATGCTATTGTTTTTGCAATAAAGGTAATTGAACTATGTTTATTTAATTGTTCTATAACTAAATCTGGCTGATAATGACATAAGGCTGTTATCACATTGGATTTTTTCAATTCAATGTTAGGTTGTTGGTAAGAAACTACGGAGATGCTATCTAATTGTATAGTAGTGAGCCATTCTGGCCCTTCCCACCACAGCGGATGCTCCAATAAATGTGTGACGGTGACACCCCTAGTCGCACAGTCAGCAGGGTTGTCTTCGGACTTAACGTAACGCCATTGCGGTGCCTTCACAAGATCTTTAATTTGTTGGACTCTGTTAGACACAAATTGTTTCCAGCGTGATTGATCGCCGTGAATCCAACCTAGAGTTATCATTGAATCGGTCCAGGCATGGATGTTGATATTTTTGCTTGATAAAGTTTTTGTAATCTTTGATAAAAGTTGTGCTAACAAGAGTGCCCCACTAAGTTCGAGCCGTGGAAGCGTCATTTTTTTTCTTATTGGCGCTAATCTCGTTTTTGCTGCCACGAGCCTCGACGTGCTCTCTCCCTTAGGATTGATTGTAATGCAATAAACACAACAGGCGTACGCTTTTTCCGAAGCATCACAAAACCCATGCAAGTGTATGATGCCTTCCGTGTTACCCAGGTGTCGTGGTATGTTAAGCTTTGATATATTTGTGAATTCATTACGCATTTGAACCCACTGCTGTAACAAATCTGTTGATAATTTCTCATCCCACGATACACCTGATTCCCATATCTTTTGAAATAAGAGTTTGGATTTTATTGACAGAGGTGATAGCCATCCAAGAGGGTCAAATATCTTTGATACGTCTGATAAAACTTCTCTCTTAGTACCACGCTGAAGTTGAAGATCGTTGAATTTGTTATCATAGGTAAATGAGTCTGATGAAGGATTCCATTTTAGACCAAGGGTCTTACGTGATTCTGAACAACGAAATTCAAAGGGACTATTTAGCTGATGGTTTGATAAATGATTAACTAGTTCCTCCTCATTGCTTGACCACTTTCTTAAGTTCATTCCAGCCCCGCGTAATATATTGATTAGCTGATCCTGTATGGCCTTGGCCTTTTCTAGTGAATTATGACCTCCCAAGTAGTCATCCATGAAGAAGCAGTTGGTTAATGCTGATGATCCTAATGGGTACTTTCAATAATCATCCTTCGCTATCTGCTTAAGGGTCCTCATTGCTAAGTAAGGCGCCGCTTTTGTACCGTACGTGACAGTCGTAAGTTGATAATCGTCCAGCGGCTCCTCAGGGTTAGGTCTCCAGATGACTGATTGTAGACCTTGGTAGGACTTGGATAATAAGATGCAACGAAACATCTTTTCAATATCCGCTGTCATAACATACTTAAATTGTCTCCAATTTATAATAAGAGATTGGAGGTCAGCTTGTAGGTTGGGTCCGCGCTCCATCAAGTCGTTAAGGCTATGTCCGCTGGAAGTTTTGGATGACGCGTTGAATACGACTCTAAGCTTGGTAGATGTAGAATCCAACTTAAGTACCCCGTGATGCGGCAGATAACATACCGGCTTATCGTTGTCAGTGCGCACCTTCATGTGACCCAGGGTGCGATATTCTTCCATAAAATCTTTGTATCCATTATAAAATGTTTCATTATTAGTCATTTTGCGTTCTAGTTGATAAAACTGCGCTAAGGCCTTTCCTTTGGAAGAACCGAGCCTTTCCTGATAGTCAGATTTCATTGGAAGGGCTACCTCATACATGCCATTAGTTAAGCGCCTAGTAGTTGATAAATAGAAATCCTCGCAGAATTGTTCGCCAGCTGACATATCACTGGTAGGGGAAGTAATTTCTTCTACTTCCCAGAATCTTGATAAATCTGATATGTCATGGATAACAACGTTACAATTAAACGTTTTCACGTTACCTGACAAAATCCACCCAAGCTTGGTTTGTTGAGCAATGGGTGCCTGTGACGGTCCCTTGATAAGGCCACTCATGATAATTTGCGAATAAACGCTAGCATCTAATAACAAATCAATCGGACGAGATACATTGTAGTCTGGATCTGCTAGCCTTACATGCTGCAAGTGTGACCATGATTTTTTCAGGAATGAATTATTAGGTAAACTATTTATAACCTTTGAGATGACTAAAGCTTCAGTGCTAAATTTAAAATCTTGGTAGATTGAATGACATTCTATGGTCACCAATCCTTTACTTAAATTTGCTCCGTTTCCAATACCTGATACTGAAGCATGATATTTTTGTTTTTGTAGGCCAAGTGTTTGAACAGCATTTTCTGATATTAGTGATATTTGTGAGCCTTGATCTAGGAGTGCTCTCAAAGTTGCGTAGGTACCGTCAGCAGATAAAACGTTTAATAAGACTGTTGTCAATAAGATTTCTTCATTGTCGCCCGCTACATGATATGCGCTATGTTGGTGAGTAATTTTGCTTTTATCCATTACGTTGATACTGGAGTGTGTAGGAGCGGCAACAGAGTTTTGTGTCAAAATTTTATTTGAAAAGGCTTCATGTAACAAGGAATTATGGTCACCCTGACATTCCTTGCAACGTTTAGTAGAAACGCACGGATTTTCATAGTGCTTGTACAAGCAGTTTTTGCAAACTTTGTGTTTCACAATTGTTTTCAACTTGATATCCGGTGTCATACTTGCAAACTTCCTGCATTGATACAAGTCATGATTATAATTACAAATTGGACATTTTGATATACGGGTATGATATGTTTTTTCTTGATATTTATCGCGATTAAAATTATTAAAACTTTTTGATGGGAAAGTTAACAATCTAGGGTTGGTCACATGCCTCGATACAGATGATGATGATGATGATGATGTGATCTCTCGCTCCCGTTTATACACGGGTTCAAGGGCCATAAATTTATTTTCTAAGAATGATATGAGCTCTTAAAGTTCTGGTAGGTCACGTGGAGACTTACGAGCCTCTTTGTAATCCTTTAAAGTTTCGGAATCTAATTTTTTTGATAGTAGGTGAACGAGTAATGGGTCCCAGGTGTTGGTGTCCACACCTAAATTGTGGATGGCATGAATACACTCAACAGACGTGTCATGCAATCTCTTAATTTCGTGTGCTGACTGTTTTTGTATAGACGTCTGGCCTAAAAAGATTTCCATTTGATGGGTAAAAAGCAGTTGTTTGTTGTCGTAGCGGTGTACTAAAATCTCCCAAGCTGCTTCATAATTTTCTGATGATATGTGGAGATGCTGGATTAGACGCTCCGCTTCCCCTCTTATCTTGCCCTTTAAGTGTTGCATCTTTTGAGAACTAGTAAGAAATTTGTTGTTATGTATAGCCTCAATAAAAAGATCGTAAAAAGTAGGCCATTGCGAGTATTTTCCAGTAAACACCGGTATGTCTAGTTGAGGAGTAGACTGCTGGGTATGAGATGTAGAAGACAGCTTGCGGTTAAGTGACCGCTTCATGTCCTTAAATTGTTTCTCATACTTGACGAATTCTTCGTCATATAAAACGTCATCTCCTTGCAGGATATCATCAATTTCTAAATGCAAAGAGTCAATGATATTCCAACGTCCTTGAATATTTCGCAGCTCGTCTTCCAGTTCCCACTTTTCGGAGATCTCGTCTATATCAATACCTTTTAGTAACCGTATAAATGCTCTATAGTTTGTCCGTTGCTTTGATAATAATTCATCAACCTTACTACTAGGCGCAGTAGCTTTATCCTGTTTAGGAACCGAATAAGTCAGTAGAGACTGCCGAATTGTTTGATACATCTCTTTTGTTCTCTCATACACATTCTCTGTAAAATATTGGCTACTTTTATCTTCAAATACAGCTAGCTGGTGATCGTTTTGCTCAAATTCCGCCCAGAGGTTATCTAGTGAAGTAATCCTTCTCTCTAAATACTCTATAGTCTTTCTACTCGCAGAGTCCTTACTAAAGTTTGATCTAATACTTTTAACGGATTCAATAATACCGCTTTGACGGTTAAGTAAGGCTTCCATGATAATGTAAAATGCTAAGTAAAAGGAACAATCTTACTTTGACTGGTTTGCTTGCCTCGCAGATGATAGTCACAGGCCAGCCTCCCGGCCCGCAGTAGTGGCAGCGAGGACAGGAATGCAAGCCTTCTGGCCCGCAGTAGCAGCAGCGAGGACAGGAATGCAAGCCTTCTGGCCTGCACAGCAGCAGCCGCGATAACAGTAAAACAAGCCTCCTGGCTTGCCCAACGAATGAGATGATGCGAGGGTACCGGGTGCCGCCACTCGGTTATGGATGATACACTTGATAACTTTGGTATAGGGTGATACTAAACGACACTTAGTACCAACCGGTTACACGTATACACCACGCGCGTAAAGTAGGTCACTTGATAGAAGTCGACACGAGGTCCCTGGTTTGACCAGCCCGCACGAAAAGACAAAAAAAATAACTCGAAAGACCAAAATGTAAGGGTTGATTTCCCCTTACACTAAAAAGATGTTTGATTTTGATAATTGATAATAAATTGATAAGGCGGAACGGGAATGATAAAATGAAACCGTTCAGTTAGAGTGTAGATCAATCACTAATTTATTAATTGCCTAAATCGAATGATACAAATTGCACACGCTAGCAAACGTGGCGATTCCGTTTGATTACCTAATAGATACAATATTGCACTTTATACTAATTTTATATGTACGACCAACGACACATAAACTCGTACAAGTTTAGTGTTAGTAATAAAGTTAATTTAAAAAACAGAGTTTTGCTTCTCGCCGCATATAACACAAGCTACCTATCATTCTATTAAAGTCAATTTTGAATTTTTTGCTGATTTTGCTTTAGTTAACAGCACAAGTGAAATAAAATCATTCGCAACTGAAAACGTGATATTTCATCAGCATTATTGTTTTAGTAAAATATATTCGAACGCAGTCGATACTATTGTAACAAAGATTGACGAATTTCAAGAAAGAGATAGTGGTTGGGCTTTTATAAGCAATTTATACTTAGAAATCAATATTAACAAATATAACCCATTGAGGGCTGGTCAGTTTATAGAATTACCGAAATGTTTAAAATCGAGACACGCATGCATAAATATTCGAAATAATGATGCGTTCTGTTTTTTGTGGAGTGTAATGGCTGCGTTATTTCCCGTAAGCAATAATGCCCATCGCATATCATCGTATCCGCGCTACGAAAAAATTCTCAATACTGATAATATGACTTTTCCTGTAGGGTTTTTGGACATTCGAACCTTTGAGAAAAATAATCCTAAAATTAGCATAAACGTGTATGGTCTAGCAAACAAGTCACAGATTGTCGGTCCTCTGTACAAAACAGAACGTAGAAAAAAACACCATATCAATTTACTACTATTAGAAAAAGGTAATTTTAAACATTATTGTTTAATAAAAAATTTAAATAAATTATTAAGACCCCAGTTAACAAAACATCATTCAAAAATATATTTTTGTGACGACTGTATGATATTTTTTAATAAAATGGAAACATTTGATGCTCACATTTGTAGCGGTGTTCGGACTATGCTACTGGATCAAGGAACCGTAATACAATTTAACCATTTCGAAAGAATGCAAGATATGCCGTTCGTTATTTATGCGGATTTCGAATCTTTATTAGAACCCAAATCGAGTGGTGACGGGCTAGATTAAAAAAATACAATTGTGTTAGAAAAACATTTGCCAGCCGCTTTTGCGTATTATATTGTCTGTTCGTATGATAACTCTCGCAATAAATACGTATCGTATCGTGGAAAAGATTGCGTTGAAAAATTCATAGAATTTCTCAAAAAAGACGTAAAAGAAATAAACAAAACTTTAAAAAAAACCATTCCAATAACGTTATTATCAGCTGAAGAGCAAGAAAATATCGATAAATGTAAAAATTGTTTCCTCTGTGATCAGTTATTATTGGACGATAAAGTCAAAGATCATTGTCATTTGACAGGCAAATATCGAGGTGCGGCCTTAGAGCATTAAACCAACGCCACTGTCAGGCGTTCCCCTCTGCCAACAGAGTATGACCGCCGATCATACTCGTTATATAAAACTAGTTCCAGCGTGTTCCAGCGTCATTCGCAAATCACGGTGCACGCGATAAGACCTGAGCAAAAAATGTCAAATTGCAGCGTGTTTTCACGTAAAAAGCGCTCAGAAACGTCGATTGTACAAAAGGATAACGTTACTTTTCATCTGTAACTATTATTTTGTCTTAATATTATTGAATAATGTACTAAATTTGCAAAAAACTGAAAAAATATTGTTAATCAAAAAGTGTTGCCACTAAAACGTCAAGTTGCAACTTTGCGTAACTTTAAAGTTGAATGAGCCAACATTGAATTACAATTTATATTTCACGTTCTATAAAGTTAAAACTGCATTTTTACTATAAATGCTTATTTAATTAATGATAGATCACTACTTATAAATTGTAACTTATTTTGTTTTTCCAGATTTTTTTTCAACTTAAATTTTTGCATTAAAAATTCTCAATACTAGGAAACTGTATGTTTATGATCGGTCTACTTCATTAATATATTATATTTACGTCCCGTCACTTATCCCGAAAATAGGAAATTTTAATTTAATTACATTGGCCACACTGCAACAAAGTTAGAGCTGCGACAGTACAAAAACAAAATATTGATATCGACTTCATCATAATGTTTATTCTGGCTATTAAAGGAAAATAATAATATAGATAAATAAATTAAAAAAAAAAACAAATTATTAGAGATCGAAACATACTTATTTCCATTTGGAGAAAAGGTAGTGGAATATAAAGCGGGCTTCGTAGTATTTTCTACTAAAAAATTAAACGCAGTACATGCATAAAGGGTTTATGTGGGGAGCCAAATGACAAAAGTTTAACATACCAAAAAAGTCGTGGTGGCCTATTGTATGCATCAAAAGAAGTTATTGATTCATGTCTCCTTTGTGAATTAAAGATCCGCTTAACTGATGACAAAAAAATAAAAAAATAAAAATAAAAATAAAAAACCTATTAAATTAATACAACATTATAAGCATCAAAATAATAGTTAATTTCTGACAGAAATAACAACACCTACACCATAGAATTTACTTAAAACTATAAGATTACGTTTTTTATTCCAATTTTTTTTAAAACTATATGAACACTTAGAGTAGCTTTGATGCATTAAAGAATTTTGCATCATTCAAAGATTTAACCTCAGAAAGCAGTTTAAACCTTGACAGCATTAGGTATATTTCGCTGTTCGTTTGTATGATATCATTCTGGAGTTCGGTACATACCTGTATATTGATATGTTTGTTTTAATTTTAGTCTCTTGCTTTTAAATTCAGCCTTATTTGGAAACTTATATAGAAATAAAAAAAATCTCTCGAATAATTGCATTTGGAAATATGAAAAATTAAGACCCTACGTTACCTACAAAAAAGAATTGATCTGCTTTATGGAACCATGGAAGTACTATACATGTTGTTAAATTTTTCGGTTCCTCTTGTTTGAGAGTCGGTTAGATAGGTAGCAAACTATTTTTCCATAATGAAAGAATAAGATTGCAGCTTTTCTTAAAAACAACAATTCTCCTTGGAATGGAATAAAATTATGTAGGTATATTTTGCAGATTTTGACTTATCCTAATTAATAACTGTCGATTTTAACAATAACGAAAAGCAAAGTGTATACCTTAATTAACCATACTGAAGAGCCTGATTTAAACAAAAAAATCACATTAATATTCATCATCATCATCATCATCTCAGCCAAAAGGCGTCCACTGCTGGACAAAGGCCTCGCCCAAGGATCTCCAATACGACCGGTTTTGTGCAGCCCGCATCCAGCGGCTTCCCGCGACCTTTACCAGATCGTCGGTACCTTGTTGGAGGCCTGCTGACACTGCGCTTTCCGGTACGCGGTCACCACTCGAGGACTGTTCCGCCCCAGCGGCCATCAGTCCTGCGAGCGATGTGGGGCACTTGAGCTTAGCAACTTTTCGGGCTATGTCATTATTATTGGTATCGACAAATTAAATCGATAGTGTCAAGCACGACACTATATCTGACGTTTACATAAAGTTGCCGTCAGACTCGTGCACGGACAGGTTATCCCTGTGTGTGAATTTATTAGTGTGCGTCTAGTTTATGCTAGTGTTTAATAATTTTGTCGTGTGCGTGCGTAGCGACGTCTTTGAAAAATGCATCAGTGTGAAACTGTATTTGTGTGCATTACCTCGTCCCCCGCAGAAAATGACAGACTTTTTTTCATAGAAATTAGTGCGCATGGCGTCTCCAGTTGGTTTAATGCTCTAAGGGTGCGGCACATTCTTACTGTAATCTACAGTTTTGTTTACCTAAATTTGTTCCCGTATTTTTTCACAATTTAAGCGGGTATGACAGCCATTTATTTATTCGACAACTAGGAGATATCCCGGGTGGAATAAAAGTCATTGCCAAAAACAAAGAAAATTATATATCTTTCACGAAGTTTTTTCATATGAAACTTCAGGAATATTTTCCAGTTAGATTTGTAGATTCATTTAAATTTTTAGGTACCAGTTTAGGAAAACTTGTAGGTAACTTGACTAGTAATGACTTTGCGCATTTGTCTTATTTTTTCCCAAATAAAGAGCACTTTGATCTAATAAATCGCAAAGACGTGTATCCCTATGAACACATGACGAATTGGAGTTGTTATGATGAAGATGTGTTACCGCCGCGAGAATGTTTTTATAGTACTTTGACCAATGACACCATTTCCGAATCGGATTATTATCACGCTCAACATGTTTGGAAAACGTTTCATTTGAAAAATCTCGGTGAATACACCGACTTATACCTTAAAACAGATGTAATTTTACTAGCAGATGTATTTGAGAATTTTCGTCTAACTTGTAAAAATAATTATAGGTTAGATCCTGCATTTTACATGACCGCTCCAGGACTAAGTTTCGACGCAATGTTACTTAAAACTAAAGTGAAATTACAACTTATTGAAAACCTAGAAATCGTACGTATGATTCAAAGGGGCATTCGTGGTGACGAATGCCCTTACCTTAAATTACCCCACCGGGTATGCTTATGCTCCACTAGGTATTCCAAAGCGAATAACAAATATTTGTCAAATTATAATCCGTCCACCTCCGATAACTATTTATTTTACATTGATTGTAATAATTTATATGGGTATGCAATGTGTTCATACTTGCTCTATTCTGATTTTGAGTTAATCAGTCAAACGGAAATAGATAAACTTAATATTCTCCAAGTACCCAATGACTCGAAGTATGTGAGAAATATAGGCTAGGTAATAAAACAAGTCTTCACGTATCAACGGTATAATCGCGACAACGGCCACATCACACGTTTACATATACCTTCATTATAAATAATAATGTGGATATACCTACATACATCACACCTCCCAACTTAATTACTAAGAGTTACATTTAAATAAATTACCAAAATTAATCTATAACAATAACAATAATAGTTACTACAACATTATGACACACATATAAATTACAAAGATACAACTAGTAATCTATGCCGTATCGCAGTACGGGCTTACGCACTTGAACTACGGCGTTGAAATCTGGCCCTTACTTTGAGGTAAGACGGATATATTCGCTCCCGTGTCTACTAAGAACGATAGTCCCGTCTTCTTGTCGGTGACGAATAGGCGGTATGAGTTTTCGTGAACGCCGGAGTCCGCCGCTGCCAACGTTCTTTCTAGTTTTCCGAAGCTTCTCTCTTAAACGTGCATGGCGTAGTGCAGCGTCTTGCTTGAGCTCCGAAACGACGATGGTAGTAGCAAAACGGCGATGGTGATGCTTGACGTGTGCGAGAACTGGATTGCGACGAGTTGCGGTAACGTGACCGGTAACGAGTGCGGCGATAGTTGTCATTGTTGCTGCGCGTCTGCCTTGTTTTCAGCTCAGTGATCTCGAGCGATAACTTCCTTATTTCATTGATGAGAAATTGCGTGTCCGTTTGCGACGTTGAAGGTGGTACTGTTGGAGGTAGGCTAATAGCTGATACTTCCTGAGTCTGCTCCATCATCTTGTCGGCAAGTAGTGCGAGTTCTTCTAAGGCGGTTTTGGAACTAAATGATTCGCTAACGGCTAGTACGGACCGTATATGTGGTGGTAGGTGATTTGTCCACATAAGGCGTAAAGCTGAGTCTGGAACTTTGTCTCTGGCTAGATTTCTTATGCGCCGAAGCAACTGAGTGGGCTTTTGGTCACCTAGCTCCATTTCCGATAGTAGCTTTTGAAATTGCCGGCTGTCGGATTCTTCATACGCAGAAATGAGGCGGTCCTTAATAGCAGTGTACTGGTTTTTCTCGGGTGGATTGTATAGTAAATCAGTGATTTGTTCTATATCTTGCTTTTCGAGCTGTGCGATCACCATTTGCGCTAGTTGTGCTTGTCCTTTCTTAAGTTCCGCGGTTGCAGCTTCAAAACTGATGAACCAGAGTCGTGGTCTATCTCTCCAAAACGGTGGAATTCGCATTGACAGCGAAATATTAGCCACTTCCGGGGAGGTTTTGGTGCTTGCGGTTAATGGCTTCTGTGTATCTTCCATAGTGTTTCTTTTTCGATCACTTCAGTGCGGTGTTTGTTTTGCTCCGTCGGGGTCACCACTTTAGAGGAGCTTGTGAGTTGATAACAGAAACACTGTTCAGGATGGAATGGAATAATTTATTGTTACAGACGCTTATATTTATATAAAAATGACAAGATACAATTACCAATAGAAACGCTTAAAATTAATTATAAAATAAACACAAGGTACTTTAATAATTTTGTCGCGGGTATACGCACACACCACCTCGCCAGCGCTGCCGCGCCCGCCGCATATAAAAGGCGTTTTCGCTGCGCGCACAGTCTCAAAAATCTTTTTCAGTCTCAGTTCGTTCGCCGCGCAGGACGCACGTACGCTCGTGCTCCGTCGCGCGCTCGGTCTGTTCCGTTTGTTTTTTTACTCGGTCCCTTTTTACTGTGTACCGGTAAGGCTCCGGTGCACAGTACGTCGCGTTATAGCGCTCTCGACGCAATTTTCATTGCGGGAGCGCTACCCTTCGCCGTTTCACAGCGATAACTGTCATTGAAAGACTACGCTTAGTAGCCGACTGGTGGATACCTAACGGTGACAACTAAACCAGTTGGGGCACTGACCCGGCTGCCCTCCTGACCCTCCTGGGGGGAAAACACTCCGGAAGAGTTCTGGCAAAGTTGGCCTTGGGGGATCTCCTAGTCAACTCAGAACTATTAGCTACACTTTCAGTTTAGGGACAAACACACCCTACGGTGAATTGATTTTCACCGGAGGACACACCTAGGGCCATTCAGGCAGTAGGTTCTTTTCAAACACACGCCTCCCTGCCTGTGGCGGGGAGGGTCTGACACCAACACACGCATCTTAGCCATTGCACTCCGGCTAAGATGGAGCTCGAGGTGATAGAGCTCTTGCTAGGGCAAAGTCACCCCGAGGCGTTTGCAGTCCTTAAGACTGCCCGTAACAACAAGTTGCCCTCCCCCGCGTCCACCCCGCGCCCCTCGCCCTACGCGAAGCCCATACAAGTGCCTTCCAGGCACTTTGTCCCCACGCCCACCGCGCATCTAAACATTAGGCCCATCATTCGGATGGATCAACCCGCGTCCCCGTCCGATCCCGAAATGGAGATGGAGGTCTGTCCCTCCGCCTCCAAAACTATCCCTCCCGTCTCGGACTCCGAGCCTGACGATGTTGTCACGTCGGACTCGGACTACGAAACCGTCACCCGCAAAGGGTAGCGGGCCCGTAAGGCCGCCCCTCCCTCTGTCCCTCCGCCTAAGGCCGCTAAATCCAATAGCGCGCCCTCTTCCCGTCCTTGCTCCCCGAGGCCCGAGCCGAGCCAGCCGCGCAAGGAAAAGAAGCCCCCTCCGCTCTATATCCAGACCACCAAGGACTGGGTTGAACTTTTGCGTTCTCTGAAGGCGCGTCACAACATTATCCCTTTAAAAATTCGCCTCATTAAAGGCGAAACCGAGATGATCAAGGTACAGCTAGCTACCTCGACCTGTAGTGTATGACTCACCGCACCTTTGCATTACATGTCATAGCTAATTGATGAACCAGTATTAAATCATACTTAAGGCACTACAGTCGTTTCACTCAACGCTTCTCCCGGTCCCCACATTGCATGGCGACCCTGCCAGTGCTGCCTATTGGCGGCGCTGGGCCAGATGGTTTTTTAAAATTCTAAAGTTAAAATGTGACTAGTTAAATTAATAAGAACAATGTAATATGGTAAAAAAAAGAGACAATGGTGACAAAATAAAATAAAAGACAATATTTTTTTTATATAATAATAATAATAATGAACGATGAGCTATGTGGAAGCTGACTAAATAAATTATTTATTTAAAAATTATCTATGTGAGTGCTTCGGACTGCTTCGGAAATATCAAGATTTTCTAAATATTATAATGAAGAGGTAAACTAGTAAAAGTATAAGAAGACTACAATACTAAGTTCCTGTAAATTGATTGAAAACAAAGAGAACGATTTGGTGCTGCTGCTGTCGAGAGATGACTGCCGAGAGATGTCAGACGAGATGGTGAAAGAAATTGCTGGGTGCTGGGTGAAGCAGGAGTCTGATGTGGACCAGCCGCGTGAATCAGGCCAGTTTTCCGAAAATATTTCTATTTAAAAATTTAATTCCACATATTATTTTGCGTAACAGTTTTATAACTTGAATAATATAAAAGTAACTATTCCAAAATGTACTTATTTAAATTCATTGGTAATGTAGTAAGTTTTTTTATAACACGAATAATAAAGTAACATTTTATTTGTAAATGTTTTTTTTTTTCAAATTAAGTATTGTTTAATTGAATTAATTGAGTAAAAGCACTTAACAATTTGGTTGTAGAAGAATTTATTTAGTACTTACAGCTCACGATAATGTTTTTATGATTATTAGATTATTTTTTATAATGATTATTAGAGATCTCTAATGCTAAATTTATTAAATTTTAATGTGACTTATTTTCCTTTTATTACTATATAGTTTCGCAGACACGTATCTGTCTCTAGTATTTAACTTCTAAATATATCAATCTAATTATCTTATTGTATGTTTTACATTGGAAGTTTTGTGTTGTGCGTTTTTGATATTAGCTATCAAATAAAATAAAATGTAATCGATAGAATACTAAGCACCCTATATGTTTAACACTTGTTGACGATATGACGATAAATTGATATTTTGTGACTTTAAATAATGGTGGCACTATAAGCACATTAAAAGATTTCAATTTGAATGTTTTAAATTGGTATAAAAGGTTCTAAAATACCAAATGTAAACTAACGAAGGTTAAATCATTCAGAATGATAAAGAAAGTAATATTATAGAGAATAACTTTAATTAAAAAGGTCAGAGAAAATAATTGTACTTTTATTGATTTTATTTCTTGAGATTTTTTTTTTATTGCTTTGTATTTCAAGATTAGGTACCTAAAGATTTTAATTGTTTGCTATTGCTACACATAGTATTAATTTAACTGTGAGAGATTAAGAGAGTATAATTGACTTAGTTATTTATTTACTTAGAAGCAAAAGTTCTTTATTGTTGTAACCTATCTTATTTACAGTGTAATTATGTTGCTGATAATATTTTTTTAGCCACGTCTTCAGAACTAAGTAAGTACCAATAATGTGAATTGTACAAGTATAATTTTAAAAACGAAAATTACTGTTACAAATAGTTTTCAATTACATAACGTATTTTGTTTTAACCTATTTCTGTTAATCGAAAAGATGTTACAGTTATCCAGTTCATCCAGTAATACAGTTTTCTTTTTAATCAAAAGTTGACAATGGCCGTATCTACTTAGTAATTATAAAAGTTTATTAATTAGCATTTCTCGCTTCATGTCATATTGTAATAAACAGTTTATTCTAAATTATTTAAATCGAAAGTAAAGTAAAAATTAAGTGTAGTTAAATTACTGCTTGAACTTTCGTTATTTTTGGCTTAATTTACGTAGTAATTTGTTAAAAGATTAAACATTCATGTTTTGTTATAGTGTTGAATATTGGTAAAAGAAGTTTGTTGCATAATTGGGATATTTTTTGTAAAATATAAAAAGAAGTGTTAGTAAAAATTTTAGTAATTCTAAATCATTCAAATCATGCACGAGTTCTTAGTATTCAGACAAAGACCACACAATGTTGTAAGTTGGTTTTGTGTTCAGTCAAGTCAGCGTAACGCGCTCGAACTTTACACGTTGCAAATGCTGCAGAACGTTACAATAACAATGTTACAACAAAAATACAACAATCTTGTTCCAGGTAATCATTAGTAAACATTTCATTTTAATACTTCGGAAGCATAAGCTTAAGCCGAATCACAAGATAGCAATTGAAAACCAAGTTAAATTTAAAATGTTGTACGCATTTATAGTAAAATTATTGCAGAAGACCATGAGAATTATTGGTTCTTATGCTGTAAACACATTATTGTAAAACAACAATAGACGACTATTTCATACGTAACTTTTATAAGAAATTTTATTTAGATTTGTGTTTTATATAGTAATACTTAATAAAAAGTATTTGTACACGTTAATGCAAGCGCACATAGCATTACATTTTAGTAGTAAAGGTATCAACTAGATTAAATAGTACTTATCCGATAAATTTATTAAAAACTAAGTACTTAAATAAAATAAATTAATAAATACAATATTTTGCTAGCAATTTCTGATGGAAAAAGGTAGTTTCATTCACTGCTCTGCATTAAAAAACTTTTAATTATTTGAGGTGATCTATACAATTCAATTAGGTTGATTAGGTACATTGCATTGATTAGTTAGCTTGTCTTGTATTTAAATTATATTAATAAATAAAAAGGTTTTTTTTTAGTATTTGTTTATGTAGACTATCGAGAAAGATAATCGTTTTAATTTTTTTGACATTTAAACAGAACATGACGTACTTAGGTCAAAATTAGTTTGATTTAAATTATAAATATGAGACATAGTTTATAAACATTGATTTGATTGATTCTGGTTTCTGGTCATTAGTTAAAAAAAAAAAAAAAAAAAAAAAAACTTTTGAAAACACTTAAAAAAACTTTTGCTCCGTGGTTCAAACAGAGTGCTAAATATTTCGGATTATTATAGATTATGTTTGGATGCCATCAGTTATTAATTTACACGACTAATAAATAAGGATTGTTATCACATTCCTGTACCAACGGCGGTATGACCGCGCAAGACGATAGATAAAGGTATCATCGCTAAATATGGATGTAGCGAGAGAGGTGTCTATACTAACTCGGAGTGATTTCATAAACAATGCCACCCGGGTTGCCCCCGATTGTTATGAGTTTTAAGGCAAAGACAAATAAGTTGTTTATCTAAAACGGATTATAAGAGAATAAATTATTGGAATATTAGGAGGAAGTAGACCAATTTAGAGTAAAATAAGTATCTAGGCTAGTATTCAGAAGATACAAGGACGAGAAAAATAAGATAAAGATAGGAAGTAGGTGTATTGCTTACACAATCTGTATTAAAAATCTTTTTGTAACAATATGTTGACAATTAGGTACAGATAGGACAGTTTTGGAATGTATAAGTAAGGTATGGAATGTTTTAAGGATAAAAGAGTTTGTGATTAATTAGGTTCTTGAGGATGAAATGCGATTGGACTGATCACCCAAAAGCATTGAAAAATCTTATTTACCTAATTTTTCTTATTTTGGATTGTTGTTATGTAAATGGTTATGAAAGAAATGAACATATAAATAAATGAAAGAGATAAATGAAAGATGATACGGTACACATTAAAAGGTACTATAGGGATCAGGTCCTTCAGGTTTATCTAGATGTGAACGAGATTCCTCTTTGAAAACTGTTGGAGACCAAAAGATGTCTTAATTTATGACCCTATAAAAATGGTACATGGAGGTTCAGATCCTTCCATTCGATCATGGTGTAAATAAAATTTCTCTGTGAGATAAGTTGGAGTCCAATAGAGGCTTAAACCATGACCCCCAAAATAAATGAGTTGTGCGCACAACCCAAACAGGCACTAAGATGCACTGTTTTAAAATATTAATAAATAATAAAATAAAAGTCGACTTTATGTAAATGTACCAAAATAAATAAATAAAAGGGAGCGGCCGCCCCAAATAATAATAAAAAGTACCTAATAAATAATATATATTATATTATAATTATGAAAAGGTGTACCGATGAATGATAATGTGATGACTAGTCTATGAAAGAAATAAAATATAGTACCTACGAGATGAATAAAAGTGTGCACACGATGTAATGTAAAGAGAATAATATGAGTGCAAAATGTAAGGTACCTTACCAAACTATAAAATTACGAAAATGAAAACTACGAGTAAAATGAGAGTTCTCTAAAATACACAAGTACGTCAAGTAGAAGCATTATGTAGGTATGACATTAAAATAAATTAATAAAAAGTAAAGGACTATTGTGAAATATTAAAAGGTTTTTTTTTTTTTTAAACACATTACTTATTAGGTGAAATGCTAGGAGAATTATAAAGCTCCGTGTTATTTATATTAGAAAATGAAAGACGTCGGAATAGGAGTTTTTATTAAGTGTTTTGGAAATCGTCTACAATTCAGGTCTCCTAGTGTAGCCAATAATAGAATTTACGTTTTTCAGTATTAATATTGAGCAATAAAGAAATTTATTATTTTTTGTTTACTAATTATTATTAAATAAACAATGATATTTTTTCTATTATATTATTAAGACAATTGGTTAACTTTTAATTTAAGAAAATATTAGGTTGTTAAAAATAAAGAATAGTTTGTAGTAGTTTAGTAGTTAGTTAGTTTAGTAGCAATGTAAAGAAATAGTAAGCCGAAAAATAGAAAGAACAAGATAGACTTCAGTTTTGTTTCATATTTTTAGTTATTTTATATGTTTGTTATGTATGTTCTGTGAAAAATTTTTTGGACATTATGTCTCATTGTAATATAAGTACCTACTTAATTACTTATAATATATAATTTTAATGTTGATTCAAAAAATTTTAAAATTAATTAGTATCAAAATGTATTTAATTATATAGATAAAAACAGGTTTGGTAGGAACTGTATTCGATTCGTTTTATAATTTTATAAGTACTTGGGTTTATTTTAAATGTAAATTGTTGGCATCCGGAGATATAAGTATATTTTATGGTAAATCATACCTATAACAACTTTACCTAAAGATTTAGATTATATTCTTTATGGTTTTAATATATATTTTTGGTTATCATATTAAGCGTATATTTTGGTTTGTTAAACTATGTAGTTTTCTATTGTTTCTTTTAATGCAAATTATTATTATGTTGATATGGAAACTTTAGTCAAAGAAAGTAAATAGTATTGTATTGTAATAAACATGAAAATTACTTTTAATTTTAAACTGTGTGAGGTATTTATAAAAAAAAATATATATATATTTACTTATATATTTTTTTTTCTAAAAAACGGTGGAGGTGTAGTGTATGACTCACCGCACCTTTGCATTACATGTCATAGCTAATTGATGAACCAGTATTAAATCATACTTAAGGCACTACAGTCGTTTCACTCAACGCTTCTCCCGGTCCCCACATTGCAGACCGAATTCCGCCAATGCACGGCGTTTTTCCGCTCACTTAACGTGCCTTTCCACACGTTCTCGCTCCCCGAGGAGCGAGTACTCTCCGTAGTTATCCGCGGTCTTCCCACGGATTGGGACCCTAAGGTAGTGCTGGACGACCTTAAGTCGCAAGGCTACCCTGTCCTTGAAGTGACCCGGATGCTCGGCAAGGACAAAGCCCCTTTACGCCTCCTAAAGGCACAGTTAGAAAATACCCCCGAGGGTAAATCCATTTTTGACGTTAAGTCCATTGTAGGCTTCGATGGCCTATCGATCGAGGCCCCTCACAAGCGTGGCATTGTAGGTCAATGCCACAAATGCCAACGTTACGGGCATGCCGCCCGTAACTGTTTCGGCCGTCCCCGATGCGTTAAGTGCCTGGGTGACCATGGCACTGAAGCGTGTGCAAGGCCTAAAGCGCCGGTTCCCGACGACCCGCCCGGTTGCGTGAACTGCGTCACTTTGGGACACACCGCGAACTATCGCGGCTGCCCCAAAGCGCCGCGTAGTAACGCCAACCGCGGGTCGGGACCGCGACGTAACCCCGCGACTCGCGCCCCTCCGCCTTCACAGATCGCGAAAGTCCCGCTCCGCCCCGCGGCCCCCTTACCACCGCCCCGCAACCCGTGGGCCACCCCGCGGGCTTCCCAGCCCGCGGCTCAAGCCCCCGCGACAGACTCGCTTGTCGACTTTCCTGCGACTGGCCCGGCTCGTGCCCCACAACCGCTTCCGGCTGAAACTCCAATGGAGCAAAGCCCTCCCGAGGCCCCTCAGGCCACGGCCCCTAAGGCCAAAGCCCCCAAAGCTAAAGCCACTAAGGCCAAGGCTACTAAGACCCAGTCCCGTAAGCCAAAACGGCAAACCCCCGCCCATAAGGCTGCCCCTAAACCCAAATCCAACGATCGCCCGCAACACCCGTTCGCCGCGACCGTAGGTTCCCTCCCAATCACCTTCTCATCCATCTCTACGGTTGTCGAACTTGTAAAGATCTATCGTTACAAGGACGAGATCGTGGAGGTGGATAGGAAGTTGCGCGAAGCCGCCTCCGCCCCCAACGCTTGTCCCGCTATGATTATAGCGACAACCTTTTCTGATCACGGTCCCCTCCTAGACAAGATCACGTCCCTCATTGACTCTCTTAAAGACTCAAAATGAATAATACGCCCCCACAAAGAATTAAGCCCCGCTCCCTTACGGTTGCGTTTTTCAACGCGAACGGTCTCAGTAGTCAACGCGACGAGGTGTCCGGCTTTCTAGTCGAACACGCCGTCGATGTTTTTCTCGTACAGGAAACTTTCCTAAAACCTTCCATCCGAGACCCGCGTTTGGCAAACTACAACCTTGTCCGTAATGATAGAGTTGGCCGCGGTGGCGGCACTCTTATCTATTACAAGCGGTCGCTTCACTGTGTCCCGCTCGATCCCCCACAGCTATCCGACACGCTCAGTGGGGTTGCAACTCAACCAACCGTAATGGTCGGGTGATGAGCCTCCTCGCTGAGTCGCTGCTCTTCGATATCGTTGTGCCTATGGAGCCCACCCACTATCCGTTAGTTGATAACCACACCCCCAACCCGTTAGATATGGCGTTGCTAAGGAACGTAACTTTACGGTTGCGTTCCATAGAAACGATCCACGCGCTCTCCTCCGATCATAGGCCGGTTGTTTTACAGTTAGGCCCCCCCACCGACCCCACCCCCGTTATTAAGGTTGTGACTGACTGGGATAAGCTTGAGAAATCTCTCGAGCCTACCGCCAGTGAGTCATTAAACCAAATCCCCGATGTCATTGCCTCGCCTCACGAGACAGTGGCCGCGGTCGAGGCCCTCAATAGTCATCTCACTAACGCTATAAGCGTATCGACCCGGCGGGTTGTAGCGACGGGCGACCATCGCTTCAAACTGCCGGACGATGTGAGGCAACTGTTGAGGGCTAAGAACGCCGCCACGCGCGCGTACGACTCTTATCCCACTTCGGACAACCGAGTTCGTATGCGTTCTTTGCAGCGCGCTGCTAAGGAACGCATAAAAGAGCTCCGCGGTGCGAACTGGGATGGCCTACTTAAAGAGATCTCGCCACACCACCAAGCTTATTGGAAGTTGGCGAGAGCCTTTAAGTCGGACACGGTCACGTCTATGCCCCCGCTCAACAAACACGACAACTCGATCGCCTTTGACGACGACGACAAAGCCGAATGCCTCGCCGACAGCCTCGAGTCTCAATGCTCGCCTAGCACCCTCCCAGTCCCTCAGGACCATGTCGATATGGTAGATAGCGAAGTCGATAGACTCTCGTCCCTCCCCCCCACCGCCACCCTCCCGCCTGTTACGGAGGATGAGGTGCAAACTCTAATTAGGCGTCTCAAACCCCGTAGTGCCCCCGGGGCAGACGGCATCTCAAACAAGATCCTTAAGATCTTACCCGCCCAACTTATCGTTTTAATCGTAGCTATCTTCAATAGCGCCATGGCAAACGCAATCTTTCCCGCTGAGTGGAAGGATGCGGTTGTCATAGGTATTCATAAACCCGGTAAACCGCGTAACGCCCCCTCTAGTTATCGCCCCATCAGTCTTCTCAAATCGTTGGGAAAACTGTATGAACGCGTTCTAGTATCCCGTTTAAGGGAATACGTCTCCGCTAACAATATCCTTATCAACGAGCAGTTTGGGTTCCGCCCCAAACACTCGTGTACCCATCAATTGCACCGCCTCACGGAGCATATCCTTACCGGTCTCAATAAAAAACGTCCCGTGGGAACCGGAGCGCTTTTCTTCGACGTCGCGAAAGCATTTGACAAAGTCTGGCACAACGGCTTAATTTATAAGCTTTACCAATTTGGCGTGCCAGACAGACTCGTGCACATCATACGAGACTATCTGTCAAATCGCACTTTTCGCTTCCGCGTCGAAGGAACGCTCTCCACCCCTCGTCCTATTCGCGCCGGCGTCCCGCAGGGATCCGTGCTCTCCCCAATCCTTTTTGCGCTTTACGCAAATGACATCCCCAAGACCCCACGCGTAGACCTAGCTCTATTCGCGGATGACACCGCGCTATTTTCGTCCGGTAGAGACAGAGCCGCGGTTTCCAACCGACTCCAAAAAGCCGCTAACACCCTCGGCGTTTGGTTTCGCAAATGGCGGATCGAAGTTAACCCCGAGAAAAGCGCCGCTGTGTTCTTTTCTCGGGGTAACGACGATCGTTGCCCTCCCATCCGTTTATTTGACCGTGCTATCCCTTGGGTAAAGCAAGTAAAATATCTCGGTGTCACCCTCGATAGAAGATTGACGTTTGCGCCTCATCTTAAAATCGTCCGTAACCTAGAAAACCTAGAAATCGTACGTATGATTCAAAGGGGCATTCGTGGTGACGAATGCCCTTACCTTAAATTACCCCACCGGGTATGCTTATGCTCCACTAGGTATTCCAAAGCGAATAACAAATATTTGTCAAATTATAATCCGTCCACCTCCGATAACTATTTATTTTACATTGATTGTAATAATTTATATGGGTATGCAATGTGTTCATACTTGCCCTATTCTGATTTTGAGTTAATCAGTCAAACGGAAATAGATAAACTTAATATTCTCCAAGTACCCAATGACTCGAAGTATGTGAGAAATATAGGCTAGGTAATAAAACAAGTCTTCACGTATCAACGGTATAATCGCGACAACGGCCACATCACACGTTTACATATACCTTCATTATAAATAATAATGTGGATATACCTACATACATCACACCTCCCAACTTAATTACTAAGAGTTACATTTAAATAAATTACCAAAATTAATCTATAACAATAACAATAATAGTTACTACAACATTATGACACACATATAAATTACAAAGATACAACTAGTAATCTATGCCGTATCGCAGTACGGGCTTACGCACTCGTTTGGAGCGATTCACAGGCGTACGCGGCGAATCGGGTGAGGGCGGCTGCGATGAGGCAGACTCACTCTGGGTAGTGTTCGGTGAACACTCCCCAGTAACGTGCCCGTCACTAGAAGGAGTAGTAAACACTCCTTCCTCGCCTTCACTCGCACCGTCCCCATCCCCACTCACCTCCGATCGCCCAACGCCATCCTCACTCCCATTTTGACCTTCCGAATTCTCATTAGTCCCACCGGCTGGACAAGGAACATCGGACATTCTCGATCTGCGCTTAATTTGATCTATGTGCCTATGTATCAGTCGATCGCCACCGCTATAATATATACAACTTGTTTCAAAAAAACCCGTTAGGCCTGAAATGTCAGTAGCTATACATAAAACTGAAGTGGTGGGTGCTGTTCTTTAAGTTGTAGGCACAGTAGTTTCCGAAAAAAACAATATCGAAGTTCAGCAAAAACATCGCTAAGATTTTTAAAAGATCCCCAACACTACTGATCAGCTGTTGAAGTCATTAGCTTCTAAATCAAAGATTATTATTTTTTTCAGACTAGTCATCTATCGGTATTTGTGCATTGTGTGTGTAACAGTACAGGGACCTTTAATCTAGTTAAAGTCCCTTTTAAAAGATTTTCCAAATTAAATACTTGATAGTTAAATTTATACTTATTCAGATTTGCTTTATAATTCACAATAACAGCTGTCTGTTACAAATTTTATAGATAACCTAACAAAATGTCGTTACGTTTGAATCAATTTATTGACTAATGACGATGAAGAATATTTTTGCTCTCGCCCTACATGGTTTAAAGAAAGGCCACAGTACTTACTATGAAGATAACGACGTCTACGACTTCGCCATATAAGATTCCGTTTGTCAAAAGCATCTGTGTATAATTTGCTGACAAAAATTGAGCATCGTCTGGAGTATGCAACAAATAGGTAGGTGAGTTGTATGCGCTCGTTGTATTTACGAGCTTGTATGTATTAAAGAATTACGCTATTCATGACTTCTTATTTTTACAATATTATCTGTCAACAAACAATCAACACAACAGACAGAATATTTGATTGAAGTTATTCAAAACGTCAAGCAGACATATTACCCTGGTTAAATAAAAATACGCAGCGCCATTGCTCAGGCATGGTATGAATGTACTTTTATGCTTGGTGGTTAATTTAATATTTTCATTCGTTTCATTCGTTCATCGTCCGTCACAGCACAGAGTAACTAAGCAAGAGTAACTTATCCATAGATTAAATCATAAGAGTAAAGTAAAAAATAAAAAGATATCGCTCCTTTATTTGTTATTGACTGTTCTCGCCAACACGAAACGCTAAAGGGATCAATTGACGTTCGGGTTGAAATAGAAACAGATCAAGAGATACCTGATCAGACCGCCGCATATTGTCTTATACTGAACGACTGCATATTTGAATATAAGCCTCTGAGTAACATCGTTAAAAAACTATCATGAATAAAGATGTTATAATAGTGGATGTGCAAGGTTTTAAAAATGAGAAAAATGAATTAATTATCAAGGAATTAGTTATAGGCACATCAGAACACACTCAAATATTTTTAATTAAACCTCCATATCCATTTTCTACACTTACTCTCGAAGAAAGGAAACATGTTTGGTGGATAGAAAGAAACCGACGCACGATACCGATGGAGTGAGGGACATATTGACTACAGAGAATTTAAAAGACTCATTAAACCTTACTTCAAAGAACGCAAGATCATAGTAAAAGGAGAAGAAAAAATTAAATGGATGCGAGAATTATGTGGACATGAAAATGTTTTAGATATAAGTGATAAAGGTATACCTAATTTAGAAACTCTAAGTAAACTTTACTGTAAAGATATGTTTTCATTCAATTGTTTCAACCATATAAAGTATTGTGCATTAAGAAATGTTATATGCATTAGAAAATGGATTATAGAAAATAATGTATCGATGTCAGATATTTAAATAAATAGAAGTTAAATAAAAAAGTCTTTCAGTTTTAATAATTCCCTCACATAGTAAAATAATAAAACAACTTCAGTATCTTAAAATATCATTTAATTAAAACCACATTAAAATCTAACAATGTTACAACAGTTCGTTACATTAAAAAATATATAATAATATATACAAATTTGTTTTTTTATTTAACATTAAACTTAGCTTCAAGTAATTATTACATAATTATGTTTTATACAAACTCATCACTAAGACTTATTTATTTATTTGAAATTCTTTAACTAAGGTTTACCTAAAAAGTTTATAACCTAGCTATACTACCAATTAAATATGATGGAGAATAGGTTCCACATATGTCTTGAGAATCTTCCATGATCTGCGAAAAATTAGAAACATTTATTGATTAACATAAACTATACAACATATAAATAATAATAAATGCTTAATATTAGGTAGTAATACTTACAAAGAATAAATTCTGAAGTGCAATAAGGTAGGTAGGTACTAAACAGCGGGCGGCAGTTGCTCGGTTGTGTATAGATCGGCTAACGAAGTGCTACTGACTGGACTGTGGAAGGGAACTACTGTCGTATGCATCAAAATTACTGAATTGCAAAACGTAATATAGCAGCAATCGTGGGAATGAACATGTATAGACTTGTTCCGCTGACACCGGGTGCGGTATCATATTATTGAAAAATATATATTGATAGTACCTATTTAGGTGGGAACTACTGTACAAGCGCCTGCATCAAAATTACTGAATTGCAAAACATGATACAGTGGCAATCGTGGGAATGAACATGTATAGACTTGTTCTGCTGGCACCGGGTATCATATTATTGAAAAATATTTGTAGTATAAGGCATGGTAGCAAGGAATCTACAGAGTTGCTAGGGCTAGAGGGATGTCAAGGCGCGCAGCAATCAGTTGATAGAGTTAATAAACATTTTTCTACAATTGGTAAAACACTGGCAAATCGAATTCTTACTAAATTAAATAAAACAGAGTCAGATCTCGCAAAACCAGTTCAAGTTAGAACTCCACCAGTAGATTCGTTTTTTTTGTACCCAACAAACACGGAAGAATTGGAAAGATTAATAATGAGTTTGCAGAATGATAAAGCTCCTGGAATCGATGGCTTAAAAAACTCTCTTATTAAACACATTAAAAATGAAATTATCACTCCGCTCATGCACATAATGAATTTAAGCCTTTTAACTGGAATCTTCCCACATGAGTGGAAAACTGCATCCGTTTGCCCGATACACAAGAGCGGGTTAAAAAACTCATTAGATAATTATAGACCTATCTCTCTTTTAGTTACCTTTTCTAAATTGCTTGAAAAGCTTGTAAATAACCGTCTTGTTAATTATTTAGAATCACGTAATTTGATTTCTCCAAAACAGTTTGGTTTTCGTCGGGGGAAATGTACGGAAGACGCAGTTAATCTGCTCACAAACTTAGTGTCGACTCATCTCGATAATAAGCAGTGTTGCGTTGGTATTTTCTTGGATCTGGCCAAGGCCTTTGACACTGTCTCCGTGCCTATACTTTTGAACAAACTTGAGGGCATGGGCATACGAGGAAGTGCTCTTGATTGGTTTAAAAGCTATTTGACGGAGCGGAGACAGTGCGTAAAAGTGGGCCATACAACTAGTAGCTCGCAATATATTAGTTTTGGAGTGCCGCAGGGAAGTATTCTTGGCCCTACACTGTTTTTATTATACATTGATGACATTCACTACCTTTCAATTGATAAAGCTGATATTTTGTGCTATGCTGACGACACTGCATTAATTTTTCATGGTCCTACATGGCCTACGGTTTGTTCCTTTGCCGAGAGAGGAATGTCGCTAATTTCTCATTGGCTGCAGCAGAACCTCCTTACACTAAATACAACGAAGACCATGTATATTTCTTTCTACAAAACGATTGCTTCAGCTCCTCAACCCGACATAAAAATTAAAATTCATACCCAAGATTGTAATGATCAAAACAACTGTTCATGTGAATTATTAAAGCGCACTAAAGTTTTAAAATATCTTGGAGTGCTAATTGATGAGAATCTATCTTTCAAAACTCACATCTGTGGTCTCTCAGCTCGTATAAGAAAGGTCATACATATAATGCGTAGCCTGCGTAATGTTTCAAGCATCGATACTCTTAAGACAGTTTACTACGCACTATGCCAGTCTCTCATAGTGTACTGCATTACTTGCTGGGGGAGTGCTGCAAAAACATTTATTGTTCAGGCTGAGAGAGCACAACGGGCAGTGTTAAAAGTTATGCTCGGTAGGCCCTACAGATATCCAACTACACTTGTTTATGAAGAGGCTGGTGTACTCAGTGTGCGTCAGCTGTTTGTACTAAAAACTTCGCTAATTATGCACGGAGCCGTCATTTCCTCGCCTGATTATTATAAACCAATAACCAATCGCAGAGTTTATAGATTGAATATCCCATTGGTTAAGACTGTGTTTTCGAAACGCTTTGGTGATTTTATAAAAATACATGTGTTTAACAGAGTTGTAAAATTTTGTGATATTAAAAACAAGAGTATTTATGAAGCTCGAAATATTATAACTGAATGGCTAAAAACATTAACTTATGACAGAACGGAGGATATATTAGGAATACTATGCTAAATTTAGTTGATATAATGATGTGTTTATATTTTTAAGATATTATATTAGTTTTTATGTAACTGTCTCAATAAAAATATACTTGTATAAATTATTAATATTACATACTACCCATCGAATATGTACCTACCTGATAAGATGGTTGTTTAAACTGAGGTTTAACAAAGGTTTATGTAACTTTGTGCTTAGGTTACCTCGATGCAGGCTTGCCCAGTGAGGAACCGCTAGAATATGGACTATTATTAATAAGCGTTATATGCAAAGATGTTATTCCATAGTTTTAAATCTAGTTTTAAGTAATTCTGTTAATTTGCAGTTAATAATAAACATTTTTTCATTTTTTTCATATATAATAAGTAAAAAAACAAATATCTAGGAAGATGTATGCATTAAAATTACAGATTTGCATAACGTGACATAGTGTCAATGAACATGTTTGAACGTTCGGACACCGCATCTGAGGTTTTACGTTATTGAAAATATTATAACCTACGGTAATAACATTAATATTTAGGCAGAGAGAATGTAGGATACTTAATTGTAGTTCATTTACAGTGGAAACGTCATGGTGATATTTGAAATAATACAATTTTTGTATTACTGAAAATAAGTATATTTATTTATAAAAAGCTTATCTTACTAAATAATACACTGAATACATTTATAAAAGTATTTACTGTAGATTCTTTAGGTCTCGACAGCAATGAAACAGCACAAAATGAGCAAACTATTTTATATTAAAATGATAAAACTTAAAGATATAAAACAGTATGACGCGGGACAATAGAATTTTAGTAGCGAGAGGGCGCGGGCGTTCCTTGCGGTGCTATTGGCTACTACTGCTCAAATTCAAAAGGTTCGTTTTTCAGTAGTTCCCACCTAAATAGGTACTATCAATATATATTTTTCAATAATATGATACCGCACCCGGTGTCAGCGGAACAAGTCTATACATGTTCATTCCCACGATTGCTGCTATATTACGTTTTGCAATTCAGTAATTTTGATGCATACGACAGTAGTTCCCTTCCACAGTCCAGTCAGTAGCACTTCGTTAGCCGATCTATACACAACCGAGCAACTGCCGCCCGCTGTTTAGTACCTACCTACCTTATTGCACTTCAGAATTTATTCTTTGTAAGTATTACTACCTAATATTAAGCATTTATTATTATTTATATGTTGTATAGTTTATGTTAATCAATAAATGTTTCTAATTTTTCGCAGATCATGGAAGATTCTCAAGACATATGTGGAACCTATTCTCCATCATATTTAATTGGTAGTATAGCTAGGTTATAAACTTTTTAGGTAAACCTTAGTTAAAGAATTTCAAATAAATAAATAAGTCTTAGTGATGAGTTTGTATAAAACATAATTATGTAATAATTACTTGAAGCTAAGTTTAATGTTAAATAAAAAAACAAATTTGTATATATTATTATATATTTTTTAATGTAACGAACTGTTGTAACATTGTTAGATTTTAATGTGGTTTTAATTAAATGATATTTTAAGATACTGAAGTTGTTTTATTATTTTACTATGTGAGGGAATTATTAAAACTGAAAGACTTTTTTATTTAACTTCTATTTATTTAAATATCTGACATCGATACATTATTTTCTATAATCCATTTTCTAATGCATATAACATTTCTTAATGCACAATACTTTATATGGTTGAAACAATTGAATGAAAACATATCTTTACAGTAAAGTTTACTTAGAGTTTCTAAATTAGGTATACCTTTATCACTTATATCTAAAACATTTTCATGTCCACATAATTCTCGCATCCATTTAATTTTTTCTTCTCCTTTTACTATGATCTTGCGTTCTTTGAAGTAAGGTTTAATGAGTCTTTTAAATTCTCTGTAGTCAATATGTCTCTCACTCCATCGGTATCGTCGGTTTCTTTCTATCCACCAAACATGTTTTCTTTCTTCGAGAGTAAGTGTAGAAAATGGATATGGAGGTTTAATTAAAAATATTTGAGTGTGTTCTGATGTGCCTATAACTAATTCCTTGGTAATTAATTCATTTTTCTCATTTTTAAAACCTTGCACATCCACTATTATAACATCTTTATTCATGATAGTTTTTTAACGATGTTACTCAGAGGCTTATATTCAAATATGCAGTCGTTCAGTATAAGACAATATGCGGCGGTCTGATCAGGTATCTCTTGATCTGTTTCTATTTCAACCCGAACGTCAATTGATCCCTTTAGCGTTTCGTGTTGGCGAGAACAGTCAATAACAAATAAAGGAGCGATATCTTTGAACTCTTTCAAACTCAACAACGGCTCTGGTCGACGACCATGATAAGACTGCTAAAATCTTGCATACTGTTCGTATATTAATGAAAACTTGTTGTCAGCAAAATTAATATTCATTCCTTCATAAGGGTAATATGATTGTATACCAATAAGTGGGGGTTTCTTACCTCTTATTCCAATTTTCGCTGGATTGTCAGCTCTTGGTTCACTTACTGCTGGTGCAGCAGGTATAGCAAAGGCTGTCAATGATTACAAGGCTGCTCAGAAAAATCTTCAAGAATCTGAACGACATAATAAGATGATGGAAGCTGTAGCTCTAGGAAAAGGACTGTATATCAAGCCTCATATAAAAGAAGCTGGTTTATATCTAAATCCTTCAAAAAACTAATGAAACGGCTACCTAGACGCCATCTCACTAATTTCGATATATTGGAGTATGCTACTGATATTCCACACTTTCGAGGAGTTTTCATGAGAGATGCACTGCCTTCAAAACCAAGAAAGATCGAGTGTGCTATAATAAATTTAGATAGTTCTGATAATCCCGGAACCCATTGGGTAGCCTACGTTAAGCATAATGACGACTGTGAATATTTTGATAGTTTTGGCAATCTAAAGCCACCGTTAGAGTTGATAAATTATTTAAGGTACATGTCTATAAATTATAATTATGTTCAGTATCAAAAGTTTGGAACTATAAACTGTGGTCACCTTTGTTTAAATTTTTTAAGAGACTATTGGAAAAAACATTTATATTGATAATGAAATAAAAAAACTTATCAGTACAAAAATGTCTTTCACTGTATCAATAACTGGCAGAGGAGAATCTTTAATAACAAATTACTCGCCAACCTTGCAATTACGCGGAGAATATGAGTGTGGACTCTTATATTTTTCAACTTTTAATTCTATCCCGAACATAGATGAAAGAAATAATAAATTTTACTATGGCAGTGATAGAATTATCGAAATACCTGAAGGATCCTACGAACTTCAAGATATTTGTGACTTTTTGAAAGGTAACATTAAGGACGCTGCGCTAAAATAGACTTGCAATAATAATACATTAAAAACATGTATTTACTGTTCTGAAAATATGTATTTCGATAAAAATGATTCTCTTGGTAAAATTTTAGGTTTTGGTATGGATACAATAACAGCTAATATAAGCACCGAGTCTCGGTATCCCGTCAGCATTTTATCAACAACTGTAGTGCGAATCGAATGTGATGTAATCAGCGGGTCATTTGTGAACGGGAAAGCAAGTCATATTATTTACGAATTTGTTCCTAACGTACCACCAGGTTATAGAATCATCGAAATACCTAAAAACTTAATTTATTTTCCCGTCAATCAAAGTTCAATCAACTCTATTAACATAAGGTTGCTAGACGCTGAAAATAAGCAGATCAACTTACGCGGTGAAGAAGTACAGCTGTATTTACACTTTAGAAAAAAATGTTAAATTTCAATAAAACCCCATCTACGTCTACTGTTCAAGTCAGTTCCAAAAGATCCTCTCAGAAAAGAACACCGCTTCGTTTAAAGAAGAAGCTAACCAAAAGCAATAAGGAATTTTTAAAACTACTGGGTTTGTTAAAATGAATATTTTAAATATAACTATTATAATACCAATGCATTTTTATCAATCCAACTGTTTTCGTCATCACTGAGACCTAACCATTTAACAAAAAGTTTGTTTCCTTTTCTTTTTATAACCTTTTCAATGAGATATAGATCTGGAAATTTTGTTCTCTGTAATTCATAACCGTAAAAGGATCCTAAAATTCTCTGTTTATGTTTGTCTTCCAAGTGATAAGTAACTGGGTTTGTATGATTGACTTTAATAACATTAAATATTTCTGATGACCAGTTTGGGGTATAACCTTTATAAAAATCCCTTTTGTATTTACTTATACGAACATGATCTCCAACTCGCAACTTTAATTTCTGGTTCATCTTGTTACTTTGTGATTTAATAATGTTAGATCTGACAACTATTTGGTTTCCTTTATTAACCTCAATTGGCTTAAATTTTGTTATTCGATGTCTAGTGTTATTATAGCATTGAACTACGTGTTTCAAATTCTTTTGCATCTATTGATATTTACCGCAGATGCTAAATAATTTGTAAAGATGACTTTTTAGAGTTCTTATTACTCTTTCAACAATTGCAGCTTTTTTTACAGAGTAAGTGGAGTAATGATTTATGTTATATTTTATCGTCAATTGTTTAAAACTTTCATTGTAAAATTCTTTGCCTAAATCTGTTTGTAAATTTTTGGGCTTTCGAGATGAAGTGGTTAATATATTTTGCATTGCATTTGTAACACAACTTTTATTCTTTGACTTCAAAGGATTAACCCACACATATTTCGATAAAGTATCAATTACCACTAAAACATATTTATATCCTTTATTAAACTGTGAGTACTTTTGAAAATCCATAAGGTCTGCTTGCCATAAATCATCTATACTTGTACGAAGTACAGTTCATTTACCTCGCGGTCGCGACGCGCGTACTCAGCAATTACAAATTGACCTAATTATTGCCTTTAAGTATTATAATAATTATTAGCCAGTTTAAGTTCGGCCACCAACTACGCCGCGCAAACTCTCACTTACCATTAAACCATCATAAGTTTACCATTCTACCAATTATACCATTGTGAATTCAGCTTCGTGTTTTTACCATTTTTACCATATTAATTTGTCGGACTTACACCCTACAATTTTGGTCCTTCGAACCTTCGGAAAGGTGGGATCTGTCGCGTTGTGAACTTGTAAACTTTGTACTCGACGTTTCAGTGACTAACTTTCTGTGTAACCACCTTATTGAAATACTTTTTAATTATCGAACCAATTAATTGAGAACCAACCAATTTGTGCGTGTGTGTTTGTGTGTGTTACTGTGACCAAACCAGGATTGAAGTTACCATTATTTCACCAATCACCATTTAGACGACTTACCAAATAACCAGAGCGTCTCACCAACCAATATTCAAGTAAGATCTTTCCTTTTTATTACCTATTTACCACTACCAATATGAGTATCACTGCGGAGTTATTTGCTACTCAAAAGGAAATTATGGAGAATATGAATAAACTTTATATTAATTTTAAAAAAGAAGGAAAAGAGCGGAAGACTATTGAGATTATTAAGCGTCGTTTACAGTCATTAGAAGTAATGTGGAAAGATTTTTCGCGTAACCATGAAAAATTAGTAAAGATATGTGACGAAACTGAAGATGATCCGTACTTCGAAGACGACTCTTCCATTAAGACCAAAAAGTTTTACGAAGATGTGAAAGCGCATATGTTAAAAAGCCTTCAAGAAATAACCACTCGTTCTCCGTCTCCATCTAATTTAGTACGAGAGGGAGATAACCAACAACCATCATTACCATCGCAATTGCCAGTAGCACAACCAAGCACATCATCAGAAAACATGCCAAAGAAACTGACGCCACTACCACGATTTGTTTTCCATGACGTCGATAAACCAAGTAAAATCGACGAAATGATGAGAAAGCAGCAGAGCAATTTTAAAGCTTTAGCTCGGACCATTTCCCATATTAATCTCAATCTTTTGACTGAAAAGTGGGAATTTCAGGATATTTTAAAGAGCATTGAAACGCGCTGGACTACTATTGACTCGCTACACTGGGAAATAGACAGTAATTTGGAGACGGAAGACAGAAAATATGATGAAATATTCAGCCGTTATGAGAATGAGTATTGTGAGATTAAAAGAGCTATAAACAACAGAATGTGGGATGCAAACCATAGGGATAAGTCTACACCTCAGATAGAGTTACCAATTTTCAGTGGCAACTACCAACAATGGAATTCCTTTAAAGATCTCTTCTTGGAATCCATTCATAGTAATAAATCTATCTCACGGGCACAAAAAATGCAGTTTTTAAAGAGCAAGCTGCGCGGGGAGGCTGAGAAACTTATACAGCATCTTTATATCAGTTCGGACAATTACCAAACCTGTTGGGACATACTAAACCAAAGATATAATAATAAAAAATTAATTTTTAACTCACATATGAATATACTCATGTCTTTACCAATCATGCACCAACAAACCGCAATTAATATAAAAAAGATCCATGACACTACCAATGAATGCCTCAACGCTATAAAGAATCTAGGAGTAGATATATCCACCTGGGATCCTATGATTGTTTATCTCATCGCACAGAAGCTAGACGCCGAAACGTACGGCGACTACATTGAATCGCTATCAGAACCACGAGATTTACCATATTTGCAAGATTTCCTATCGTATTTGGAAGGAAAATTCATTGCTTTAGAGACTGCTCGCCGTAAAAATGAGATAACCAAATATTCGCAACCATCTATTAACCAATACCAACATTACAACCAAGCTTTCAACAACGGCAATCAATATAAGAAACCAAGAGATGCAGTTATAAAACAATCTAATATGAAAAATAAATATGTCGAAAATAAGCCATTTATTAACCATTCTACTACAAAGGCATACCATCAAACCAATAATAAATGTTTAATTTGTGACGACAATCATGCGCTGTTTATGTGTCACAAATTCCGTGAGTTCAATAACCAAGACAAACGGAAAGTGATTTCGCAATTTAATATATGCAAAAACTGCTTAATTAACCATAACGGCAAGGAGTGCACCTCGCAAAAAACATGTCGTAATTGTCACGAAAAGCATAATTCGCTATTGCACAATGCATACGCGACGACAAACCCAGGTAATAACCAAACTTATACCAATCTGCCTAATCAACCAAAATGTGTGTCACATGTGTCTAAAGATCAGCAGTCGATGACCGACATCTTATTAGCAACTGCTCAAGTCAACGTCTTGGCAGCTGACGGGACCTATAAAACTATGAGAGCCCTAATTGACCAAGGATCACAAGCTTCACTTATTTCTGAGAATGCAGCACAACAACTTGCAATCCCTCGCCAAAGATGTAAAGGCGTTATCTTTGGAATAGGAGCGACAGAAAATAGTTGCAAGGGAGTTATTACCATTACCATAGCTTCATTACATAACGATTTTACCATGAATGTTGATACATTTATAATGAAAACGTTAATCCAAAAGTTACCAAACCAATCATTTACCAAACCATCATGGCCGCATCTCGCAAACATTCAACTCGCAGACCCCGAGTTTAACCAAAGTCGCCCTGTTGACCTGTTACTGGGCGCGGATGTATACTCTGAGATTATGTTACATGGGATAATTAAAGAAGATAAATCACAACCTATTGCACAAAAGACGCAATTAGGGTGGATTTTGTGTGGTAATGTAAAGTCGTATTACTGCAATATAATTTTAAATAATTATGACGATATAAAAAAGTTTTGGGAAATAGAAGATTTGTCGGATGGCCCAGGTAACCAATCTACTGAAGATTTGTATTGCTTAAAGCAGTATCAAACAGAAACCAAACGTCAACCAGATGGCCGTTACGTAGTTCGATTACCAATGAAGTCAGATGTAAAAGAAAAATTAGGAGAATCTAAATCAAAAGTTATTGCCCAATTTCATCAATTAGAAAAGAAATTTTGTAAAAATATTCAAATCGCAGCTGATTACAAACAATTTATGAGAGAGTATTTTAATTTTGGCCACATGAAAATGAGTCTTAATAACCATGCAATAGAATGCTATTTACCACATCACTGTGTTTTACGCGCCGAGTCCACTACGTCTGCAATCCAAGTCGTATTCAACGGGTCAGCAAAAACGACTACGGGGTATAGTGTTAACGACCTGATGTACAGTGGACCGAACCTACAACATGACCTTTTATCGATAATTATTAAATGGAGACAATATAAAATAGGTTACGTTGCGGACGCGGAAAAAATGTATAGGCAGATACTTGTACATGAAAATGATCAACCCTACCAAAAAATTATATGGAGAGATAACCCGTATGAAGCCCTGCGAGCATACCAACTAACCACGGTGACATATGGAACCAAAGCTGCTCCATTTTTAGCGCTAATGACCATGAAACAGTTAGCGAAAGATGAATCTCATAGATACCCGGAAGCAGCCAAAGCTATAGAAAATAATCTATACATGGATGATTTATTGCATGGCCAACACCATCTCGAAGATGCTGTTAATGTAAAAATGCAATTAATAGCATTATGTAAATCTGGTGGGTTTAATCTGCGCAAGTGGAAATCAAATGAACCAAAATTAATCGAAGATGTCTCTAATGATAAGGATCAATCCTTTGAGTTTAAGCAGCAGGAGTCAACCAAAACTCTTGGATTAAGATGGGTACCACTGAATGACCAATTTAGTTTTGACCTAAAAATTTCACCATTACCAACTTCACAGATAAACAAAAGGGAACTGCTCTCAGAGATATCGAAAGTTTTCGACCCGCTGGGGTGGCTATCCCCTGTAACCACAAAACTTAAGCTTTTATTTCAGTCAATTTGGCAACTTGACCTGAACTGGGATGATGTTTTGCCAGAAAATATTAATCAGGAATGGAATCAATATAAAATGGATCTACAAAATATAAATTCTACACAAATACCAAGATGGTTGCAATGTTCTCAAAATGATAATATAGAATTACATGGGTTTTGCGACGCTTCAACCAAGGCGTATGCCTGTGTGATTTTCTGCAAAATACAACGGTCAGTGGTGATTGTAGCTGCCAAATCACGCCTTGTGCCAGTGAAGAAAGATGTAACGTTACCAAGATTAGAGTTATGCGCTGCTCAATTAATGATCAAATTAATGAAAACCGTTCAGTCGTGTCTCTCAGAACACAATATTAAAATGTTTGGGTGGTCAGACTCTACAGCTGTACTAGGGTGGATTAACGGTGATCCTAGCCGTTGGAAGCCATTCGTAGCTAATCGGGTTAACCAAATTACAAAAATAATACCACCAAAATATTGGAGCTACGTTAAATCCGACGAAAATCCTGCAGATTGTGCGAGTCGGGGAATATCAGCTGCACAACTTAATAAACATCCAACTTGGTGGAGCGGCCCACACTGGCTTTCAACATTTAACGAAAAATCGGAAATACAGATATCAAAATACTCCACGCAAGAAGAAATTAAAAAACAATATAAAGTAAATATAATTACCAAACCATATGAGAATGACGTCATCGGTAACTTGATAAACAAAAACAGTAGTTACTTACGAGCGTGTCGAGTTCTCGCGTGGGTATTACGAGTGCTATCACGTGACCAAAACAAAACATCGTATCTAACTATTGGAGAACTAAAGAGAGCGAATAATATACTAGTGAAACATGTACAACAAACTGAATTTTTTGAAGAAATAACCAACCTGAGAAACCAAATTAAGTTGAATCCTAAGAGTCGTTTATTACCATTAAACCCATATTTGGATTCGGAAGGTGTTGTACGAGTCGGCTAGAGAATAAAGAATTGCAATCTCAGTGAAGAAATGAAACACCCGATCATATTACCAAACAATCACCATTTAACAGATATCATTATTGACCATACCCATACTATGACTTTCCACGGGGGGCCTAGATTAACACAAGCTTGGTTAAGAAGAAAATTTTGGATTATGGGCGGAAACAACGCAGTGAAAAAGCGTTTACGTAATTGTGTGAAATGCCGACGAGCTAAATTTGAAAACCAAAACCAATTAATGGGAGACCTGCCAGCTGCACGAATAAACCAAACCCGTCCCTTTTACCATACGGGGGTTGATTTTACAGGCTTTGTAGACGTGAAAAGTAACAAAGGCCGCGGGATAAAATGCAGTAAAGGTTATATATCTGTTTTTGTATGCTTGGTGACAAAAGCAGTTCATCTGGAGCTGGTGTCTGACCTCACAGCATCAGCATTTATAGCTGCCCTACGAAGAATGTCTGCACGGCGAGGCGCGCCAAGGCATATATATAGCGATAATGGCACAAACTTTGTGGGAGCCAACAATACCATACAGCAACAATATTTTAACTTAAAGCAAACCATTGACGAAGATAGTTATCAAAATCTAGTAGATATGCAAATAGAGTGGCATTTTAATGCCCCTTCGTGGCCAAGCGCAGGAGGCATCTGGGAGGCTGCTGTCAAGAGCCTAAAATACCATCTACGTAGAGTGTTGGGTGAACAAAAACTGACCTACGAAGAGTTTACGACTCTATTGACACAACTAGAAGGCTGTTTGAACACACGACCCCTATGTGCTATTTCTGAAGACCCAGAGGATTTAGATTTTCTTACACCATCACACTTCCTCGCAAGTGGACCATTATTAACCATAATAGAGACAGAGAAAGACGATAGAACCAGGTGGCGACTCACACAAAAAATATACCATGATATTTGGAAACGATGGAAATCTGAATACTTGACACAATTAAATACAAGATCTAAGTGGCGTCACACTCAAGAGAATGTCAAATTAAACGACATAGTGATAATACAAGACGTACACTTGTCACCCGGGAAATGGGCCCTTGGGCGAGTGTTAGAAATTCACCCCGGCCGTGACGGTCTTATTAGAGTAGTCACTGTAAAAACCAAGGGGGGCTTATTGAAAAGACCAATAACCAAACTTTCAAGACTTCCAATTTACCAAGAGGATAACCAATCAAAGCTTAAAAACGACACAAAACTAAGAAAAACAGATTCATCAACAAATATTAACCAAAATCAATCTGATGAACAACCACCACGTCGAGTAAAAAAGAAATGCAATTTTTTAACCATGGCTCTTATGTTTGTAATGCTCTTAATACAAACATCACACTGTAATTACCATACCACTAATTTGAAAGACAACCAAACCATTTATTTTGATAAGATCAGTAACATGAGACAGATTAGAGATGAATGGAAGCTGGTGGTGTTTTATGATATTAACGCATATTGGGAAGGAACATCATTGGTTAAGAAGTACATGGACCATTTAGAAAATGTATGTCAAAAAATACAGACAACGTCACATTGTCAACTGGTTTTGTTACATTTACACCATTGTCAAACAGAATTAGAACATTATAACGACATTTTAACTAACCATGGACAACTACCGGAGAAACACAACCGTCACCGTCGGGGACTAGTGAATGGTATAGGTTCTATAGCCCATACTTTATTTGGAGTACTCGACGATGAATTTGCCCAACAATACCAAAAAGATTTGACCAAACTTAAGAGTAATCAGAAATATTTCAACCAATTAATGAAAAACCAAACCTCGATAATTGAGTCGGAGTACAATGTTATCCAAAGAATGGAGGAAGCCATAAATCAACAACATAAAACGTTTAACCAGCATTTAAATAAATTAGACAAATTAACCAATAGTATGCAAAACCAGATTCAAGAAAACACATATGCCAACGAGTTCGCTTTGTCTTCCATAACAGCCAACGGCATACTCATGAATTTGAAAGATATACAACAAATGTTATTAAGCACCATCACTGATATTTTTCACGGCAAATTTAACATACATTTATTACAACCAGAACAACTAACCAAAGAACTTCATATAATATCAGGCCAGATTTCAAAAGAGTTATCATTACCAATCGATAACATTCAGACAGATTTAAGTTGAGCTCGTGACTACACTTGCATCGGACGCGTTACATTACGTTTTGTCTCTCTTTAAGCTTCGCCTACCCGCGACCGTGATTATCATGGCACCAAAAAAGTGTACGTGCTGTAGTAAAAATATTACGTTAAAATCTCCAGGACTTATATGTAGTAGGTGTAATAAAACTGTGCACTCGACAACTGGCTGTTCAAAACTAACCAACAAGCAGCTTGCAGCCCTCCGGAACTCAGACGGTCTAGAGTGGAGCTGTGATGAATGCCTGAGCAATGTATCCAGGCGCTCGTCTTTCTTTGTGGCACCGGACGATAGCTCTGAAGAGGAGGAGGGCCTCTCTCATCCCGCCTTTGATGAAAAGAAACTGGTCGCAAGCATCACTCGTGAGACTCAGAGGATTCTCAAGGCAGAACTAGGTGACCTTACAACCGCTCTGGAGCATATGAATGGGCAGATAGCAGAGCTCGAAGATATAGTAAAAAGGCAAGAAAATACTATTAAAACCTTATTGAATAAAAATACAGACATACTAAATAAAAACAAGAGCTTTGAACTAAGAATTGCATCCATGGAACAACACATCAATGAGGTAGACCAGAAACTACTGGCCTGCACATTAGAGGTAGCAGGTATTCCGGAAACTCCAAATCAAGATGTCATCGAAGTGGTGAATAAGGTTGCTGAGAAAATAGGTGTAAATCCTGATGGTATATTAACCGCCCGACGTCTGCAAAAACCTAAAGATCGTCCGCAACCGGGTCATATACTAGTTGAGGTCAAGTCTAACACCATGCGCACTCAGTGGGTCAACTTGGCCAAGAAGACGGACTTAACAGCAGGGAGTCTAGTACCGAAGTTGCCTGTGGATCAAGCCGCCCGTCGTGTTTTTATACGTGAAGCGTTAACACATCGTACCAAAACACTTTTATATAATGCCCAACAAAAACTAAAAGACACCTACAAATTCATCTGGTGCAAGGTTGGTACTATCTATGTCAAGAAAACCGACGACAATACTCGTCCACATATTATAAGATCCATAGCAGACATAGATTCGTTACTGCTTAAATAAACTAGATAATTATAATAAGCTATAGCCTACAACCTTTTTCTCTTTTGTGTTTTGCCTAGACATAAGATTCTTATTTAAATTAAAATTAAAATGTGTAATGAAAATGTCAATTCACAATCTATAGAAATATTTGATTGTTCCACTGTAAACTCATTTATTAATCAAGTACCCTACAACAATATTAATCTGTTTTGCCTACATGTAAACATAAGATCTTTAATTAAAAATTTTACCAAATTGCTGCTAATTATAGACTCATGTGATGTTCCTATCGACGTTATTGTATTGACTGAGGTCGGAATTTCCTTGAATATTAGTGACCTATACAATATTTCTGGCTATAGAATGCACACAGAGTTACGTTCCAAACAAAGAGGAGGCGGGATAATAATCTATGTTAAAAATTATCTTAAATTTACTCAAATAAAAACCAAAATCTCAAGCTTTGAATTCTTAAACGGAAACTTAATGACCGCAAACAATAACACCGTAAGGTTGTGCGCATTTTACAGACCACCTTCCACTGATAAAACTATTTTTGTCTCCGAATTGTCACAATTTCTAAGCGGTTGTTTAACAGCGAACACAATCATACTTGGCGACGCCAACTTGGACCTTAAAGCTAACAGTGCAGTCAGAAACTCATATATTGACATGCTTTCCGAGCACGGATTCACTGTAGGTATAACGGATTATACTAGAATTGAGACTAGACTAGGTAAAGTTAGCAGGTCCTGTATTGACCACTTGTTTACGCGATTAACCTCACTGAGTCCGTGCACGGCCGCAGTCGATACGGTTCTGGCGGATCACCGAGTCATTCTGCTAGCCTGCGAAGAAATATGTGCGAATCGGATACAGAATGATTCAAAGAAACGTAAGATAAAGTGTCACAACAGTAACATTTTAATTGAGGAGCTAAATAGTACTGATTGGACGGCCATTAAAAATACATCGTGTCCTAAAAAAATTTATGACTTCATTAAATCGAATTTCAATTACTGTTATTATAAATCACTACAAATAAAATCTCAACATACGAATAAACACATTAAGCAACCTTGGGTTAAACAATATATGCTTAAAATGTGTAACAAAAGAGATGCCCTTTTTAATAGATGGAAAAAAGATCCTACAAACAGTTGTCTTCGTCTAGAATACAATACACTTAGGAACAAAATTCATAGGACACTTGAGTATAGTAGAAATAAGTATTATCAAAATGAAATCAATGCAAATATCCGGAATCCTCGAAAATTGTGGCAAGTGATTAACTTAATTTGCGGCAGGGTCATTAAATCGATAGACGAAACAATCTCAAAAGCTTTTCATTCCGTTAAATACTCACAGGTAGTTATAGCTAATAAATTCGCACGAGAATTCCGTCAAGCAGTGAAAGATATTCTTCCAACTTGCCCAGTTAAATTACTTGACATAAATTGTTACAAAAAAACTGCTAATGTCACCCTACACTTTAAAAAAGCAACCCCGGAAAAAATTGAAAAAATAATTTCGAAACTCAATAGCAGGAAAGCCCCTGGTGGCGACGGCATTAGGATTGTGGATATTAAACAAATTGCTCACAAGGTGTCTGATTCTATCGCACAATTAATAAACGCCAGTTTTGCCATAGGGAAATACCCAGACGAGCTCAAGCTAAGCTGTGTGCGGCCTGTTCATAAGAAAGGCAAATTTGATGATGTTTCTAATTACCGCCCGATATCCCTCTTATCGTCCATAGACAAAATTATTGAAAAGTACGTGTGCGATCAGATACATTGCTTCTATCATAAAAACAAAATAATAAACCCCAACCAGTATGGTTTTCAGCCCCTCAAGAGCACGACATCATTGCTGTCTAAGTTTTGTGATGAAGTCAATAATCATCTTAATGATCGTAAACATGTCCTAGCCCTTTTTATTGATTTCTCACGGGCATTTGACACTTTAAATCATGAAAACCTGCTGACAAAACTCGAAAATACAGGAATCAGGGGTCCTGTTTTGGGGTGGTGTGAAGATTACCTCAAAGACAGATCCTATTATGTTAAGATATATGACGCGAAAAGTGATGTTCTACCTATCACTGAAGGTACAGCTCAAGGGTCTGTGCTCGGTCCACTTCACTATATTGCTTATGTGAATGACATGAATAATGTACTTAAGCACTGCACATCTTATCAGTATGCGGACGACACGTGTTTAATAATAGCCGATAAAAATATTAAAATAGCACTTGAGAGACTTCAACAAGATTTTGACTCTTTAAACAAATGGTGTCATGATAACCATCTCGTCCTCAATGCTGATAAGACAAAACTATTACATATCCGATCACCTTTCACCAAAACCTTCGTTGATACAAACGGGAACCTTAAAGCTCACGAACATACGTGTTTTCATCAAAAACAACAAAAATGTAGTTGCCGTGAAATTGAAACCGTAGATAAACATACGTACCTTGGCTTAGTGATTGATAATAAGTTTAACTGGCTACCACATATCAATGGTATCTGTGACAGGCTTAGAGCATTCCTAGCCAATATAATAATAATAAGAAATAAAATACCTTACAAATTACTTTTATTGCTATACAATTCCTTAGCCGATTCTATAATTAATTATGGCATTACCAGCTATGGCAGAACATTTAAAACCTATCTCGATAAAATCCAGAGTCTCCAAATTAGAATTTTGAAAAAAATCGTATCACCTGCAGTCAAAGAACAATACAAAAATAGTGAATATGATCTTTTTAGGCATTGCAATATTCTCCCCGTACATATTAAATTTCTGTATTCCCTCTTAAAAGAACAATTTTTTAACGAAGATATCCAACAAAAAAAAGTTTTTCATAAAATTAAAACCAGAAAAGTAATTAACGAGCGCTTAATAACAGCAAAAGCTAAAAACACATATGGAGAACGGACAACGCACTATTTGGTTCCTCGTCTATTAAATGACATTGACCCTTAT
>CAUJAO010000477.1:0-38397 GCA_963082485.1 Eudonia mercurella
TTTATTAATGTACAGATATGTACAGATTGACAATAAACTAAATTGTATTCCACACCAGAGTGGAATCCACTTTGACCTTGACCCGTCCACCTACGTAGCTGGCAGCTGGCTGCAGGGCGGTCGAGTGCGGACTGCGGAGGCTCCAATTCATCAGATATGGGCTTGGCGTCGTTGTTGTCACGGGCGTCTAATATAGTTTTTTAATAATTATACCATCACCATTCTAACAGATGCCTACGAGTCTATAGATGTCAAAGTGAATATCTTGAGTTTATCAAAATATTTTAGGGTTTGCAAGAGGTCATTCTGATCAATGTTTTTAGTATTCGTGTAGGTATAAGGTATAAGTATCTCTTTTGAAGAATAAGTATTGCTTGTTTTAGTGGCGTCTCTGTTCCCATCAAATCTGTGCGAGTGTGCGTAGCGTTTGCGTAGGCGTGCGCGTAATTTGCTGTAAAGGCTGCTTTCGTATCTGTTTCCCTTTATAGATGATACGAGGGCAGCGCGTACGAACGACGACAATTTTATGGACAAGCAGTTATTGTTTGAATACATTTCGGTTATGGTTGTATTTTCTACTTGTATTGCACTGACATTATATTTATACTGTATTTCCTAAGGAATGACTTCAAATACTTTTCTTGGAACATATCTACAGTACCTAATATTTTTACCATTGAAAATGATTATCAGATGCAAATAGCCTGAGACGTATTTTTGGCCAGAGCTCCAAGGATTTTGGGAGAATCGAGATGGAAATAGTACCAAGAGTTGAGGAATTTATCGAGACACGTGTGAGCGTTTGAATTTTGAAAATCGGCTGAAAACTTTTTTTGGATTTTGAAAAATGTAAAAGAATTTGGGTTTTAAAAAAAAAACCGACTTAAGAAAAAATTATGAAAATCGGTTAATAATTATGACCTGTAGGTGACCTTTAAAATAAAATAAATATAAAATAAAATTCGTTTATTTTCAGACCAGAGTCCATAGATTGTTAGTACATAAAAACCTTAATCCTATGTTAGTAACAAAACAAAAAAAAACAAAAAACAAAAAGATTGTTAGTACACAAAAACCTTAATTCTATGTTAGTAATAATAATAAAAATAAATAGATAAATAAATTATAATAACTTACAAAGGCTCCTTTCACCGCTTTGCTTGTTTAACATGCAAAGCGGTGAAACGGGCAAAAAAGGGAGTATCTAGCCTCTCTGACATCATTTTTAAAACACTGCCAGGCCCATCCCGAACGCGACGGTGAAGGGAGTAGGACTTCTTCCGCATTAATCCTAATTGACAGTAGGCTTTGAATAGTGTTAATTTCACCTCTACTGTACAGCGTGAAAACCGATGCCTCAACATATTTCCACGAACCGACAATGCCCTGCGCTCCCTCTCAATATCACAATTGTCATCTAAAGTTTCAGTCACTACATGACCAAGGTATTTAAACTGGGTAGCACGGCCCAATGGCACTCCGTTCAAAAGTAGCGGGGGTACATTTTCAAGTCTTTTTATATTACCTCTAAAGATCATAAATTCACTCTTTTTCTCATTGTACTTTAGTCCGTGCTCCATGACATAGGTCTCACATTGCAGTAGGAGCTTCCTTAGACCGCCCAGCGATGGGCTGAGCAAAACCATATCATCTGCATAGTTAATATTATTAACACAGACGTTATCAATATGACAACCAATATGGGTGCTGCTCAGCCCAGCGATGAGTTGATCCATATATACATTAAAAAGCAAAGGAGAGAATGGGTATGATGCGAGGTGTCGAAGGCACCATTTATTGCCTCTTCAAGAAAGACGCAAAATAGCAGACATAGTTCTCTTATTAAAAATAGCCCAGTCATTAATAGATTCCCCTCATCTTCTTTCTATGGTAAAACTACGAGTTCCTAACAGAACGCTGAGACGACCGATCACTCTTTCTGTACCCTCTAGTGCCACCAACTATAGACGAAATTCTTTTTTTATTCGATCAGCATATTCTTTTAATAATCTAGCAGAAGCTTCCGATTTAGATCTCTTCTTTAGCAAACCAAATAGTGCTAAACAAATTCTTTCAAAACATTGGTTCAATGTGATTCCTTGACTGTTTACTGTAGATGTCGAATTGTAATTAAATAGTGATTGTCAAATATTTATTTTCTAAACGAGCTAAGTAAGTTTCTATATGTGAAAACAATGTAATTGTGTACTCTGTTATGTTTTTTTTTATGTCTATCTGTGTTTTTCGTTACTGTATCGTTTTCCAAATAAAATAAAATAAATAAATAAAATAAAAGAGGTTAGTCCACCTTGTCTTACACCACGTGTTAAGGTATATTCGTCAGACAATGTGTTTCCCCACTTAACAACATTTGTCTGATTTCCATACCAGTGGGATAACATATCTATGATTTCTGAGGTCACTCCTGCCTCCCTTAGTTTTATCCAGAGTTTATTATAACAAACAAGATCAAATGCTTCACTGAGGTCAAGGAAGCATGCATATATAGGGGTCTTTCTTTTGACATAATAATTAACTGAAAGTTTAAGGCCATTATAGCACTTTCTGTTGACAATTTTTCCCTAAAACCAAACTGACTATCTGATACATGATTAAAAATTGGCAATTTAATACATGATTTTAAATAGCTATTCATTACACTATCTAGCACTTTAGCTAATATAGAGGCAAGAGATATAGGCCTATAATTGTTTTCACCTGTTAAATCCCCAGTAGAGTTTTTAGTTATAGGTACAACAATAGTCTTCATCAAGTCAGGTGGTAAGTACCTACTAACCACCTGACTTGATGGCGAATACAGAAAGTATAAAACATGGCAGTAGGTGTATATTGGGCATTCTACCCCACCTTCCTTCGTTCGGGCTGATGCCCTCACTCACTGCGGTGAGGTAGAATGCCCAATATACATCATATTCATGACATGTGTTCATTGGTCATTGATTTCATTTAAATATTACCATTCGGAGATGTATACATATCTCAACATGTTTCTACTGTGCGGTTGGAAGCCTCATGATAAGTAACTTCCAGCGAACCCATGGTAAGATCATGCACCGATCTGAATCATAACTGGTGTCGGCTGAGAAAACCGTAGAAAGTATCTCTCTGCGAGCCCATGGTAAGATCACGCACTGATTTGAATCCTGTCCGGTGTCGGCTGAGCGAACCGTGGTAAGTATCTCTCTGCGAGCCCATGGTAAGATCACGCACCGAGCACCATCTAACAGTTCGGTTGGAAGCCCCATGATAAGTAACTTCCGGCGAGCCCGTGGTAAGGTCACGCACCGATTTGAATCCTAACCAGTGACGGCTGAGAGAACCGTGGTAAGGTCACGTACCGATTTGAATCCTAACCGGTGACGGTTGAGAGAACCGTGGTAAGTATCTCTCAGCGAGCCCATGGTAAGATCACGCACCGAACACCATCTAACAGTTCGGTTGGAAGCCCCATGATAAGTAACTTCCGGCGAGCCCGTGGTAAGGTCACGCACCGATTTGAATCCTAACCAGTGACGGCTGAGAGAACCGTGGTAAGTATCTCTCAGTGAGCCCATGGTAAGATCATGCATCGAACACCATCTAACAGTTCGGTTGGAAGCCTCATGATAAGTAACTTCCTGCGAGTCCATGGTAAGATCACGCACCGATTTGAATACTAACCGGTGTCGGCTGAGCGAACCATGGTAAGTATCTCTCTGCGAGCCCATGGTAAGATCACGCACCGAACACCATCTAACAGTTCGGTTGGAAGCCCCATGATAAGTAACTTCCGGCGAGCCCGTGGTAAGGTCACGCACCGATTTGAATCCTAACCGGTGTCGGCTGAGCAAACCATGGTAAGTATTTCTCTGCGAGCCCATGGTAAGATCACGCACCGAACACCATCTAACAGTTCGGTTGGAAGCCCCATGATAAGTAACTTCCTGCGAGCCCGTGGTAAGGTCACGTACCGATTTGAATCCTAACCGGTGACGGTTGAGAGAACCGTGGTAAGTATCTCTCTGCGAGCCCATGGTAAGATCACGCACCGAGCACCATCTAACAGTTCGGTTGGAAGCCCCATGATAAGTAACTTCCTGCGAGCCCGTGGTAAGGTCACGCACCGATCTGAATCCTAACCAGTGTCGGCTGAGAGAACTGTGGTAAGTATCTCTCTGCGAGCCCATGGTAAGATCACGCGCCAACCTACCTTTTCAATCTTGGTTGAGCTAACTACTAAAATAATAACTAATAGAATTACCTTTTGCATAACCTTGTTTACCTTAGCTATCACAAACTTATAAGTAAATAAGTGGGTGGTAGCTGTACCGTTACCATTATATCTTCTTTGGTCTTTGATTTTATTTAAATATTACTATTCAGAGATGTATAAATATACTTCAACATTTTCTACTGTGCGGTTGGAAGCTCCATAAGTAGCACCGAACACCATCTAACAGTTCGGTTAGAAGCCCCATGATAAGTAACTTCCTGCGAGCCCGTGGTAAGGTCACGCACCGATCTGAATCCTAACTGGTGTCGGCTGAGAGAACCGTGGTAAGTATCTCTCTGCGAGCCCATGGTAAGATCACGCACCGAGCATCATCTAACAGTTCGGTTGGAAGCCCCATGATAAGTAACTTCCTGCGAGCCCGTGGTAAGGTCACGCACCGATCTGAATCCTAACTGGTGTCGGCTGAGAGAACCGTGGTAAGTATCTCTCTGCGAGCCCATGGTAAGATCACGCACCGAGCATCATCTAACAGTTCGGTTGGAAGCCCCATGATAAGTAACTTCCTGCGAGCCCGTGGTAAGGTCACGCACCGATCTGAATCCTAACTGGTGTCGGCTGAGAGAACCGTGGTAAGTATCTCTCTGCGAGCCCATGGTAAGATCACGCACCGAGCATCATCTAACAGTTCGGTTGGAAGCCCCATGATAAGTAACTTCCTGCGAGCCCGTGGTAAGGTCACGCACCGATCTGAATCCTAACTGGTGTCGGCTGAGAGAACCGTGGTAAGTATCTCTCTGCGAGCCCATGGTAAGATCACGCACCGAGCATCATCTAACAGTTCGGTTGGAAGCCCCATGATAAGTAACTTCCTGCGAGCCCGTGGTAAGGTCACGCACCGATCTGAATCCTAACTGGTGTCGGCTGAGAGAACCGTGGTAAGTATCTCTCTGCGAGCCCATGGTAAGATCACGCACCGACCTATCTTTTCAAACTTCGTTAAGGTAACTACTAAAATAATAACTAAAAAAATTACCTTTTGCATAACCTTGTTTACCTTAGCTGTCACACACTTATAAGTGAATAAGTGAGTGGTAGCTGTACCATTACCAAAAATACCTCAGTCACCACATCATATGGTAACTTACAACATTTTCTCGATCACCTCATACTCAGGGAATATTTTGGGAAACATTAAATTTTTGGGAAGGATTAGGTGGTTAGGAGGTTGTGTATTTATTTATAATAATTTATTTTATACAAAAAGAAGCAGTTAAATCCTTGTCAGTGTGGCCTTAAACGAATTTCTACAGCGCTCGCCAGTGGAAGAATCTAAAAATAAAAATAAAAATTGTATTATTAAAAATTATAATGTAAATGTCAAAAGATAAATAAAAAGTTAATAAAATTGAAGTTATCAAGAAATAACAGTAGAGTTTTTAAAATATCGGGCAAAAATGGACTAGTATAGGCTGATGATGATGATGATGATGATGATGATGATGATGATGATAATGATGATGATAGACAAAAAAATGTCTGAAATTATTTTTATAAATGTGTACTTACATTATGTAAATGGTTAAATATCTTCTTCTTCAGCGTTTTTTGAGAACCTGGAAATAAAAATTACGTTATGATTTTCTTTTTCTTGTATCATAAGTATCATTGGCAAGAAAAACAAGATTTTTTCTTTTTTAATTTTTTAATTAAGATGCAAAAAATATAACTTAATATTTGTTTCAAATTTTTACTTTAGTTTAGCTCATAGTATTCTAGATTACTTATAGAAAAAAGTTTTACTTATAGAAAATTATTGTGAGACTGGGCCTGTTTCATAATGTCTAAGTAAGTTCTGATTAGCTATTATAACAGATAGTTCACATAAAACTGTCAAGTAAACTGAAAGTATCTCCTAATCAGTGAAACAAGCGCTAAACAAATGTATAAATAGGTTTACTTACATTAAATTTTTGGTCTTCTCGTTTGAATTCACACTTTTTATATAAATTTATAAGTTCCACTTTCACCAATAATATATTTTAAATAGTTTACAAGTGTTGAAATGCTACGTATGAAGCAGTGAACGCGCGTCGATGCCTTGTGAGAAATGGTTCCGAACGTGGGAACATGAATTTGATCCCACGCGAGTATGAAACTCCAAGAGATGTACATTTTAATTTTGACATTACGGGGTGGCTAGTGCGAGTTTCATTCGCCATTCGATCACGTTAACGAAAACGAAAATTTGTATGGTAAAATGTTAACTCTTCTCTTAGGACACCAGAAGGGCTTTTTCAAAGCCATACTAATTTTTGTTTTCGTAAACGTAATCACGGTAGGTGAATACGGATAGTAAACAAAACTCACACTAGGCTTTCTGTACAATGTAAAATTAGTTACATAAACACTAAACCAAAATAGATAAGTGTTAAGATTTTAAATTATTTTTTGCATTAAGTACTTAAATGAAAAATTGTGATTGAGTTGGTAGTTTTTTACTATCACAATTTTTATTTAGATAAGTTTCAAGAGAAGATAATTTTATAATGTTTAGGAAAACTTCATAATCTTCTTCTTAGGGAAATTTCATAAAATTCTTAATTTCTGTTTTAGGTACTTTTTTCCAGAGTGAAAATAAACATAATTATTTATAATTACCTTAAACAACTGTATTTGTCTAAATAACAAATAATTGCATGTAATTAGTTTAAAGTAATTTTATTAGTTTGTAAATATTTTATCGTTTTCACGGCACATCAAAAAACCCTACTGGTCCTTCTTTCTTACTAGTATATTTAGAAAGCGTTATTTGGTTATATTTATGTACTAACGTATAGCTTGTTTTTATTGTTTAGCTGATTCTTAAAATAAACACCAACAATTACAAGAATTTTCAGTCATCAGTAGATCAGTATATTAAAAACTTTTTAATTCCGCTCTAGGACTTTACTAGTGATGTCCAAAATGCAATGATTCATGAAATTTTCATCACTTCCACATTAATCGATTGGTTGTATTGTTGGTGATTTTAAAGTTCATATAGTAGATATTATTGTTAATCAGTGGATTAACTATAAACCAATATTACATACGTTTCAACCATTCCTCTTAAAAATCTACTCGTACTAGCGATAAATTAAATTAATAATTCAATGGCATGGAAACGTAATCGACTTTGTTATTAGTAAGGAACCAATTATTAAAGTTGAATATCTTACACTATAGTAATCATTTCACAAACCATATAATAGTTTTCTTTGTTTTAAGAACGATTACGATTATCATTTACAACAATCTTTTTATTGTTATTGAAACATCTCTACAGATATAATAAGTTAAGTCATCAATTTTGCAAGCAGCGGCTATGATCAAATTTCAAGCGGTAACCGCATACAAATATGTGCACGAACATTGAATGTCTTATGACACAATTTTATAACATGCGATTAATTTATTATTAAGATATCATTTTCATATCCTTATGGCTCAAAGTTTAAACCATTAGAAAATAAAATGTTTTATTTGTAAATGCCGCTAAGCTTACAGGAAAAATATAATACATCACCCTGGGTACGGTTGCGTTACTGAGTTTAATACATTTTAAAATATCAAAAAAAACTATGAGTAAAACTTAAATCGAGTTCCAATTTAAGTTATTTAATCTAATACTGATTTATTAATATTCTTTGAAATACTTAGTTTATAATTTTGAAAGGAAACGTAAATGATTAAATCTATCATTAGCTACTGTTTTTGTTCAAGTACTACTTTTAGAATTTATAAACTTATAAAAGTTATATGTACGTAAAATAAAATTGAATTGCGCAATAATGGTTTCACGCTTGACCACTTTGGGGTATTTTTGATGACAACAGACTTTTTTTCCGCATAAAATACCAAACACTGAAGAAAATTCATTCATTTCGAGAATTAATTCAGTTGGGTATCCACCACTATATCCACCACCACAGTGCAGAAGTAAATATTGCAAGAGCAATAAAAAATAAATTTATTAAATAGCTTGTGTGACGTCACAATACAAAATGTACGTAAGTATCAATTTTTTCATACACGTTTACAGGTTTATTTACAATGTGTTGAGTGCAATGATTATAATGTTTTTTTATTCAACAGGTCTGACTCAGAGTTTGATGCCCCGTCAATCATCGAGGCACCTCAGAAAAAAAAGAAAACCGCGGCTAGCACAACAGCAAGCAAACGCAAGAGCTCAGCCAGCGCCAGCAGCGCCGCCAGCTCCATCGTCGAGCCCAAACGCAGCAAGAAACGAGCCGCTTCACCAGGAACATTCGAATTACCATCCTTTCGCAAGTAAGTCTTATTCATATAATATTACTGATTATAACATAATCGCATTGGCGCAGAACTTTGCGTGAGTAACAACTAATCCCACCTTCTGCGCTAATGGTCATGGATCGTGGGTTCGATTCCCACCCAGAACATACACTATGTGATGAACATTCGTGTTTGTAAAGTAGTATTATTTCTATATAAACATTTATTTTAAACAATAATAAAAAAAATTATAAACATTGTTTAAATTTTTACATTATTGTTTGTATTATTACTTTCAATATATTATTATGTACTATAAATACGTATTCAGATTATGTTGTCTTAATGATTTGACATAACTTACATTGACGGCCCGTTGGCGCAAGGGTACTAATCCTACCTTCTGCGTCAGAAGTCGTGGGTTCGATCCCCACCCAAGTCAAACACTTTGTGATGAACATTAGTGTTTGTTCTGTCTAGGTGTTTTATATCAATATAATTGTAATATTTCTGTTGGTTCTGATTTTTCGTAACACAAGTGCTGCTACTTATCTCGGAATCAGATTAATGTGTGTGTGTGATGTTGTCTGATATTTATATTTATTTTATTTATTATAATAATTATGATTTTTGTTTTTTGCAGAAACAAGAAAGACGATTTGTTCCAAATACTGCAGTCGGAGGAGGCAGCTAGTAGCCGTCCAAAGTTTGGTGCGACAGTGACTTCCAGTTTCGCCAGCCGAGTCTCCACCGGGACGAGCCGTCGCACCGCGTCCACCGCTGGAGAATTTTTCATAGACCTTAAAGTCTACAAAAGCGCTGATTACATCAACAACCCTGCCGATGTGCGCTACAAAAAAGCGCTGGTTTCAGTAAAGCTGCAGTGTGAAGACTCGTCGCCATCCTGGGAGGCGCTGCAGACCTTCTTAGGGCAAGCGTGGATGGTGTTTGAGGACTCGGAGCCCGTTCATTACTCCGACAAAATTAATTTTAAGTAGGTAATAATAACTTAGTTGTATTTTTATTGCTTTTTATGTTTCAATTATATTATGTAGGTATGTACTACGTAAATAAAAATAATGTAAGTAAGATACTGAATTTTTGATCTAATAATACATTATTCATTTAATCGGATACATAGGTAGGTGACATTAGATACATATTTTTTTTATACTGTAGTTAAAATGCCGTTTTGTGCGTCGTGTAACACAGCTGTTCCTAATAAGTCTTGGGTAGGTCATTTGAGGAGTAATTTGCATAAGCAAAATAACCGATCAATTAAACATAGCGATGGTGTGGAAATCGTATCATCTGCATTCCGCAATCGAATAGTAACATATAAATTAGTAGCTACAAATGAACAACAATTAGGATCGGTAGATAGGTTTTTTACAGAAATATGTGTAAAGATAAAGCCCCTCTTAGATGAGTATCTCAACACTCATACATGTCTAAAAGTAAATTTTGAATTGTTTGCTACATTTTTAAAATTTAAAGACAATTCTCAGGAAATAAAATCTTTTGGCACAAAAAATAAAATATTATATTCTAATTATGATTTCAATCAATTGTTTATTGACGTTGTACATTATCTTAGAAAATGTATTGAGGAATTTGAGGACGGTGATAGTGGATGGACATTTGTAAACAATTCGCACTTAGAGGTTAACCTCAATAAATATCAACCATTAGGTGGCTCAAGTTTTATACCACTGCCTAAATTAATTCAATCAAAAAAGGCGTGTTTGAATATTGAAAACAAAGATCAGTGCTGCTTTTTATGGTGCGTGACTGCTGCCCTTTATCCTGTTAAAAAGCACCCGGAAAGAGTTTCATCATATCCTAATTTCAAAGAACTGTTCGATGTTTCGGGAATGTGTTTTCCTGTTACTTTTCAAGATATAAAGTTATTTGAAAAAAATAACCCATGCCTCAAATTTATTATTTACGGTTTAAAAAACAACAAAACTTTAGTAGGTCCATTATATAAATCAGTAATAGATAAAAATGGTAACAATACAGTTATACACTTATTGTTGCTTGAAAGTAATAATACCACCCACTATTGTTTGATTAAAGATTGTTCCAGACTTTTTAGAAGCCAGGTGACAGCTCACCATGGAAAGTTGTATTTCTGTGATTTGTGTCTTATATTTTTTAACACTATGGAGGAAGTCGATAGTCATTTGTGTAGTGGTGTAGTAACAGTACTACCTGACAAAGGGTCAGTAATTAAATTCAAGAATTATGATCATAAACAAAATGTTCCATTTTGTATTTATGCAGACTTTGAATCAATGTTGCAAACTGATTCTGGTTGTTCTACCGCTGGTGAAAACACCACGATTTTGCACCATCACGTGCCTGTCGCGTTTGCATATTACATTGTGTGTTGTGAAAATCCTAGCTTTAACCGCTATGTATCTCATCGTGGACCCGATTGTGTTGATAAATTTGTTGAATCAATAATAGAAGATGTACAAAAAATTTATAAAAAACTAAATTTAAATACTTCGATTATTTTTACTGAAAAAGAGCGAACTGATTTTACTAATGCAAAATTTTGTCATATTTGTGAAAACTTTCTATTCTCAGATAGAGTTCGCGACCACTGTCATATGACGGGTCGATACCGTGGAGCCGCGCACTCGTATTGTAATTTGCAGTATAAGCGTCCTTCGTTCGTTCCAATATTTTTCCACAATTTAGCTGGATACGATTGCCATTTGTTCATAAAAGCCTTAGGTGAGGTACCTGGAGACATAAAAATCATTCCAAAAACTAAAGAAAATTATATTTCTTTCACGAAGTTTGTACCAGTGTCAAATAATCAGTTTTTTCAACTTCGTTTTGTTGATTCGTTTAAGTTTTTGGGAACTAGTTTAAGTAAATTGGCAGATACCTTAAAGCCAGAAGAATTTAAACATTTAAAAAGTTTTTTTCCTGGTGAAGATAAATTTAAATTACTTTTTCGCAAAGGCGTCTATCCCTATGAGTATATGAATTGTTGGGAGCGTTATCAAGAACGATCCCTCCCCAAAAGAGATTCATTTTATAGTTCACTCACTAATCAGGATATTTCTTCTGAAGATTATCAACATGCAGAATTAATTTGGTCAACTTTTAATATGTTCGATTTAGGAAATTACACAGATTTATATCTGAAAACCGATGTGCTTTTATTAGCAGATATTTTCGAAAATTTTAGACGCACTTGCAAACAACATTATCAGTTAGATCCAGCTTTTTATTTAACTGCACCAAGTTTATCTTTCGACGCGATGTTATTGAAAACCGGGGTACAACTCGAACTTCTTGACGATTTGTCAATGGTGAGAATGTTACAAAACGGTATTAGAGGTGGGGTGTGTTTGTGTTCGCATAGATATGCTAAAGCAAACAATAAATATTTAACTGATTATGATAATTCTAAACCTAGTTCATATTTAAGCTATATTGATTGCAATAATCTTTATGGTTATAGTATGTGTCAATACCTACCGTTGTCTAATTTTAGATTTTTGGAACAAAATGAAATTATTAATTTAGATGTCAATGAAATTCCCGATGATGCACCATATGGTTTTATACTTGAAGTGGACATAGAGTATCCAAAACATTTACACAACTTACATAATGATTTACCCTTTTGTCCCGAAAAATGTATCCCACCTGGAGGAAAAACCCATAAACTCGTTCCAAATTTGTATGATAAATTCACATATGTCATACATTACATTCATTTAAAAACTAGTTTGAAGCATGGTTTATTACTTAAAAAAATTCATCGAGTTATAACTTTTAGACAAAGTCCCTATTTGAAACAATACATAGATCTAAATACCTCTTTAAGACAGAATAGCGTGTCAACTTTTGAACAAGATTTTTTTAAACTTTTAAATAATAGTGTATTCGGCAAAACATTAGAGAATAATGAAAAACGAGTTAAAGTTGATCTTGTAAATCAGTGGTCTGACAAAAATAATATAACGAAGAAACGGAAAAGTGCACAACAACTCATTGCGCGTCCTAATTTTCATAGCGCAACAGTTTTCACAGAAAATTTAGTTGCAGTGCAATTAAAACCAGAGGAAATTATTCTGAATAAACCAATATACATTGGTTTTACTGTTTTAGAATTATCAAAAAGCCATATGTATGATTTCCACTACTCTATCATTAAGCCTTTTTACGGCAATAACGTACAGATGTGTTACACGGATACAGATAGCTATGTTTATCTCATACAGACTCGTGATTTTTATAGTGATGTAAAAGAACACTTTGTATCTTATTTTGACACGAGTAATTACTCTACTCTAAATGTATATGATTTACCTATTCAAAATAAAAAAGTTCCCGGTCTGTTTAAAGATGAAATGGGGGGGAAAATTATATCTGAATTTGTAGGTCTTCGATCTAAACTATATTGCATTAAAACTGTAGACAGCATAATAAAAAAAGCAAAGGGTATTCGAAAAAATATAATTCATAAATTCAGTATCACGGACTATGAAAAGACACTTTTCCAGGGCGATATTGTTCGAAAAACAAATGTATTATTTAAATCAATTAAACATGAAATTTTCACATGTGCTGTCAATAAAATAGCTTTGTCTGGTGATGATGACAAGCGCTTGATAGCGAAAGATAACGTTTCTACTAAGGCGTGGGGACACACCAGTATATTAAATTTTTGAATTATGTTTGTATTCTTTAATAAAGTTAATAATTATAATGTTAAAATAATAATTGATTTTAATTGATATCTACATATTTGTAAAACATTTGTTTGTTTGGTATACTTATAGGTAGAGCATGTTTAATAATATACTTATTATAAGTCAATGTATGATAAAAAAACATTTTGTTAACCAAATCTCATAAATTTGTTATGAAATAAATATAAGAATACATTTTATTGTATGATAAAAACATTTTGTTAGCCAAATATCATTTTGTTATGAAATAAATATAATAATAATGCACTTAAATTTGTTTTGTTTTTTCCCTTTCATATCATATTAACGTACTTAAATATTCATACCTAAATATTAAATACTTATATGCAGTAGTTTCTATTTACATACAAAGTAATTGTACAGTACTTAGTAAATAAGATTTAGAAACAAGTCTTAACTTGCTTGAGTTTATACTTGTCAATGCAGGCTTATTGCTGTATCAGCTATGGATTTGTTTACATTACACACACACACACACACGAACAAGATGCAAAGGTATAAATATTGTACGTTTGCTAAAATACAATTTTATTTTCACGCGAACGTTGAATATGGTAAGTTACTTGTTTTATTGAAGTAAAATTTTGTATACAGAGTTTTTGATTTCAAATGTATAATTTTTATTATTATTATTTACAGAATATGTCAAATAGCACCATCCTAGCACGTGAAGAACCACTTTCACCATCTCCTGAACTACAAAATGCGCAAGATCCTCTAGCAGGATGGTCGGAGATGTTTCCGCCCTGGGTTGTGGAGCCGCAAGAGTCCCCGTTGCAGCTCAAATTTCGGAATGCGCAAAATACTCGCAAGAGAAAAATAAAGAAAAGATCCTACCTCAAACATTTCCACAACCCACAGCAATCATTTGTTGTGAAAAGTGCGCCGGCAAAAGGACGCCGTTTAATAAAAATAGAAATTATAGACCTCGAACAAGAAGCCGCAGCATCCGATGACGATGACTCAACCCTTTTGTCAGCGCAGTATGTGGTGGTCGAACACGTCGACCAAATTATGGATCAGACTGAAGGTCTCATCAATAATATATCAAAAAAAATATGTGGATATAGCTATAGTCTGTAAAGCTATTAATATATATTTTTTGGAAAATTAAACATCTCGAGTAGGTTTTTTTACGTAACATCTCTAGTCACGTATAAAACCTACAGAGAGAAACATTTATTTAAAAAAAAAAAAAAGTGTCTAATATAATCTTAATTTGATTAATGTATTTTAGTTTAGTTTTTTAATAAATAATACTCTGTTATATTATGTTGTATTATTTTACTTTTAATTACTGAGAATATTTAAAAATAAAACACATTTTACAGGCAGGTACACTAATTTATTTATTTAAAAAAAAATCTGACAATGATACATTATTTTCTATTAACCATTTTCTTATACAAATAACATTTTTCAATGCACAATATTTTATGTGGTTAAAACAATTGTATGCAAACATATCTTTACAGTAAAGTTTACTTAGGGTTTCGAGATTAGGTATACCTTTATCACTTATATCTAAAACATTTTCATGCCCACATAATTCTCGCACCCATTTAACTTTTTCTTGTCCTTTCACTATAATTTTACGTTCTCTTAAGTAAGGTTTAATGAGTCTTTTAAATTCTCTGTAGTCAATATATCCCTCACTCCATCGGTATCCTCGGTTTCTTTCTATCCACCAAACATGTTTCCTTTCTTCGAGAGTCAATGTTGAGAATGGATATGGAGGTTTGATTAAAAAGATTTGAGTGTGTTCGGATGTGCATATAACTAATTCTTTTAATATAAATTCATTTTTCTCACTTTTAAAACCTTGCACGTCCACTATTATCGTATCGTTATTCATGATAGTTTTTTAACGATGTTACTAAGAGGCTTATATTCAAATATGCAGTCGTTCAGTATAAGACAATATGCAGCCGTCTGATCAGGTATTTCTTGATCTGCTTCTATTTCAACACGTACGTCAATCGATCCTTTTAACGTTTCATGTTGGCGAGAACAGTCAACAACAAATAAAGGAGCGACTTCTTTAAACTCTTTCAAACTCAACAACGGCTCTGGTCTGCGGCCGTGATAAGACTGCTGAAATCTTGCATACTGTTCGTATATTAATGAAAATTTGTTGTCAGCAAAATTAATATTCAGTCCTTCATAAGGGTAATAAGATGAATTTAAAAATACTCTTACATCACGAATAAAGCAATGATCGAACTCTGCCATAGACTCTGTCGCATTATGTTTACGGTTAGTTTGTAAAGCAATAACTACAAATCGTGGTTTTTCAATCTGTGATGAAGTTTTAATAGACCAAGCGTGCTTACGTGTTTTAGGCAATAATGGATACTCGTACAAATCCCAATTACGAAATGCCACTGTAATGGGACGATCTTTCTCTAAATGCTTTAATAAATTAATTCTTTCACGGTCTGATACTTTAACATGAGGAACTCGCCAAACAATTTTACTTATTATTATATCCTCCACGATTTCATCTGTAGATAGTTTCAAAGAATTGAGATTTGTGTTGCTCCTCAACAGTACTAACTCGTGCTTACAGTTAATTATGATTTTTTCATAATCTTCTGCAAAACCCAATATTTTATTCAGAGGTATTGATGCGGAGAATACTCCATTGTTGCCGGTGGTCGTACCTGTAGGTGACCAGCCCCAAACTTTTGCACATTTCGATTCGTTTTCATTCAACGAAAGATAAGATTTTATAGTTGTGGAAATCCCCGCATTTTTTACCTTATCTATTTCTACACCATTCAACTCATATCGAATATCTTGGAAAAGAAATAATGCAGGGTTATTAACAAAATGCACACTTGTTATTCTTTCTTTTTGTTTCGTAGTATTGTCATATTTATACACATTGACGTTGCCCTCAATGTACAAACTGCTGAGTGCAGGCAACACATACAAATCTTGTTGATTAATAGGTATTCGAATTTCATCGTTCTTGTTAAAACTTGTTACATATGGTTTATACGAATGATATTCGAAACTTTCGATGCTGTTATCATACGATGCCGGTTGAGTAATATTTAAAATATTCATTTTAACAAACCCAGTAGTTTTAAAAATTCCTTATTGCTTTTAGTTAGCTTCTTCTTTAACCGAAGCGGTGTTCTTTTCTGAGAGGATCTTTTGGAAATGACTTGAACAGTAGATGTAGATGGGGTTTTATTAAAACTTAACATTTTTTTCTAAAGTGTAAATACAGCTGTACTTCTTCACCGCGTAAGTTGATCTGCTTATTTTCAGCGTCTAGCAACTTTATATTAATAGAGTTGATTGAACTTTGATTTACGGGAAAATAAATTAGGTTTTTAGGTATTTCAATGATTCTATAGCCTGGTGGTACGTTAGGAACAAATTCGTAAATTATATGACTTGCTTTCCCATTCACAAATGACCCGCTGATTACATCACATTCGATGCGCACTACAGTTGTTGATAAAATGCTGACGGGATACCGAGACTCGGTGCTTATATTAGCTGTTATTGTATCCATACCAAAACCCAAAATTTTACCAAGAGAATCATTTTTATTGAAATACACATTTTCAGAACAGTAAATGCATGTTTTTAATGTATTATTATTGCAAGTTAATTTTAGTGCAGCATTCATAATATTACTTTTCAAAAAATCACAAATATCTTGAAGTTCATAGGACCCTTCAGGTATTTCGATTACTTTGTCTTTGCCATAATAAAATTTATTATTTCTTTCATCTATGTTCGGGATAGAATTGAAAGTTGAAAAATATAAGAGTCCACACTCATATTCTCCACGTAATTGTAAGGTTGGCGAGTAATTTGTTATCAACGATTCTCCTCTGCCAGTTATTGACACAGTGAAAGACATATTTGTACTGATGAGTTTTTTTATTTCATTATCATTTTAAATGTTTTTTCCAATAGTCTTTTAAAAATTTCAAACAAAGATGACCACAGTTTATAGTTCCAAACTTTTGATACTGTACATAATTATAGTTTACAGTTATGTACCTTAAATAATTAATCAATTCTAACGGTGGCTTTAGATTGCCAAAACTATCGAAATATTCACAGTAGTCATTATGTTTAACGTAGGCTACCCAATGGGTTCCGGGATTATCAGAACTATCTAAATTTATAATAGCACACTCGATCTTTCTTGGTTTTGAAGGAAGTGCATCTCTCATGAAAACTCCTCGAAAGTGTGGAATATCAGTAGCATGCTCCAATATATCGAAATTAGTGAGAGGGCGTCTGGGTAGCCGTTTCATTAGTTTTTTGAAGGATTCAGATATAAACCAGTTCCTTTTTTATGGGGCTTGATATACAATCCTTTTCCTAGAGCCACAGCTTCCATCATCTTGTTATGTCGTTCAGATTCTTGAAGATTTTTCTGAGCTGCCTTGTAATCATTGACAGCTTTTGCTATACCGGCTGCACCTCCAGCAAGTGAACCAAGAGCTGATAATCCAGCGAAAATTGGAATCAGAGGTAAGAAACCACCACTTTTCGGAATAGGAATACACCGGGGCAACCGTATTCCTTTTTTATTTATAAACAATTTTTTTGCAGCTGCATGAGCCAATTTTATAGCAGTATGATTGTCTTTAGATTTTAGTTTTTTTAATTGTGACTGTATTTTTTTTACAACTGACATAAATGACCGAACTCCGGCTCCAGCCTTAAGTTTTGCTTGCATTGCTTTTTTTACAATCCATGAAGCTACTTTTTCTCGTTTTCCACCATCCTTTGATTTCAACCTTTTCTTAGCCATATTCAAAAGTTGTAAATCGGCTTTATGTCGAACACTCAAATCACTGTTATTATAAGCAATGTCGTGATACATACAAGCTTCGTCTAATTTATTTATACCTCGATCACCTCTTTGTAACCGTTTTTGAAGTTTTGTCCCGGGACCACAAAACTGATAACCAGGGAGATGTAACTCAAACGGTAATTTATTTATTAAGTTGTTAATAATACCACTTCCTTCCTTCATTGAGGTCTTTCGAGTGAGTTATATCTAATAGCAATGCCTTATTTATACTATAAAACAAGCGCATTTTTGTCCACCCAACTATTTTCTTCATTGCTGAGACCTAACCATTTAACAAAAAGTTTTCTACCTTTTCTTTTTAAAACCTTTTCAATGAGATAAAGATCAGGAAAGTTAGTTCTTTGTAATTCATATTCGTAGAAAGATCCTAAAATCCTCTGTTTGTGTTTATCTTCTAAATCATGGATGCACAGACTTATTAAGACTAGGGGCCACTCGGGCAAATTATGAACTGATGGTGGGCCACCAGAAGTATAGGTAATTATTCTGGAATAGAACTCAATATTTTCGAATGTACGAGAGTATTATTTTTGCTGTCGGCGGGCCACCAGTATTCGACCGGCGGGCCGCATGCGGCCCGCGGGCCGCAGTCTGTGCATCCCTGTTCTAAATGGTAAGTAGGTGGATGCGTATTATTTACCTTAACTATATCAAATATCTCCGTTGACCAGTTAGGAGTATAACCTTTGTAAAAATCTCCTTTATATTTGCTAATACGAACATGATCACCAAGTTGAAACTTAGGTTTACGAACTATTTTAGGTTTTTGTGTTTTAATTATGTTAGATTTTACAACCATCTGGTTTTCTTTGTTAACTTCAATAGGTTTAAATTTTGTTATACGGTGAGTAGTATTATTATAGTTTTTAACAACCGAATCTAAATTTTGACCCAGCCATTGGTAATGACCGTGCAAACTGAAAAGTTTGTAAAGGTTTTGTTTTAACGTTCGTATTACTCGTTCTACAATAGAAGCTTTTTTTACAGAGTAGGTAGAATAATGGACTATATTATATTTTACTAATAATTTTTTGAAAGTATCATTATAAAACTCCTTGCCTTGATCAGTTTGTAAATATTTAGGTATTCGTAAAGAATTGGTTAGTATTTTTTGCAACGCATGTGTAACACATTGTTTCTCTTTTGATTTTAGAGGATTCACCCACACATATTTTGACAAAGTATCTATAACTATCAAAATGTATTTGAATCCTTTATTAAAATGTGAATATTTCTGAAAATCCATAAGATCAGCTTGCCATAAATCATCTATTCCTTTTATGATTGTACATCGACGCGGGAAATTTCTTCTTGCTGCTTTGTGTAGTTCATTGACGATGTCTTTTTTACTCATTTTTATTTTTTTTGGTTAATCAAAAAATCAATCTCTGTTTTAGTATAATATAAATTACTAAAACGATTTGAAGTCGCTTTTTCCAAGCTATTTAGGTATTTCTTAACATCAAGGGATACTTTTTTTATTTCGTCTCTTATTTCTTGAATTGTTTTGTCTAAATAAGCTTTATTTACTGCTTCGTCGTCTTCTTCCGGAGCCGTTAAACCTTTCAGTTTTGATGATTTCAAATCGTAGTGTCCTGTATCTGACTTCACCAATGTTTCGCTGAAGGTATCAATATATTCCGCTAAGCGTAGACGCTTATGAACATGATGACCAAATTTGTCAATGTTCATTGCTGCACTGATGCGTTCTTCAAAGTGAACTATTTCCCTGTCAAACGTTCTTTATATTTCATATTCTTGATTATTCCTGCTTCCCACAGTTCTTCCATAATTGCGATAATTTCATTATCTAAGCCAGTGTTACCCGCATCTCGTGAGGCGAATAGTATTTTCAAACGTTCTACTAACTCATTCGGATCATCCCAATAAACCAAGTCCGTATTTTTTTTAACTTTTTTTAGTACGTTAATACCTTCTCCATGTGAAAGACTTTCCACACTTGTAGTTGCATTTCTAGCAAACTTAAATAAAGGTTTTATAATATTCATGTACTTAAATCCTTTATTGCTTTTTATTGGTTTAGATGAATCATAATTGCGTCTGTGTGCATTAGTTTCTGATAAAAGTAATTTATAATTATTTAAATCTTCCTCTGTAGTAATTTTTAAATTTGGTTTCATTTTAAACAAGAGCTCTTTCAATCCATCTGTTTTATTCAATCTGTACGTTCCTATTTTTAGGATTTTCCCATCATCATAAACGCGGGTTTTACCAAGCATCAATTTCCCTCGTTCATTTCTAATTCCAAAAGGTATATTACCCATTACACTCGATGATGTTGACCATGATAGTGTATGATCTTTAACGTTTGGTGATGACTGAAAGGACTTGAATGACCCCTCGCTGACATTGTGGTCTACGGATGGTGATACTGAAATTGTTTTGTTTTTGTGTAAGTCATTGTCAGATTCTATTTCTTCTTCTTCACTATATATATCATTGAAGTCTTCACTAGAAGAGGACAAGGTCTCGCTTTGATCTTTCTTAATTTTTTTCACAGAAGGCATAGATTGATTTTTATGCTCTTGATGTTTTTCTTCATTTTTATTAACTAACAAGGTAAGAGGGTTGACTATAGGCTTAAATATGGTTTCCAGAGCCATATTATTCGAATTTCTTGCTTCCTTTATCATCTCAACTTTTCTTTTTACAGCTGCAGCAGATTTTATAATTTGTTGTTTCAAATTTTTCTCCATTTTAGATAGGGTACTGCTTGATCCTGAATCACGAATGAGAGTAATTCATTCACAGTGAATCAACCTGTTATGTACTGTAGTCTAGTATTATAAATGTATCAAATTTTAACCTGTAGCATCCGTTATTTCTTTCACAATCTTTATTTATCACAAGATAATTGTAAGGCTTATTCCAAACAGCTGAGCACATTTCTCGGAATTGAGACCAGGACATATCACAACCAACATGCTCATCATAAACGTGTTTCAAATTAATGTCATCTTGTTTAAACAATATAATGAGATTTGCATTGTCCCTTACAAGCTGTTTAGGTATTTTTGTATAAGTCTGATTTATATAAAAAGAATCAATGTTCTTATGACGTCCCATAGCAAAATAATCCCTTATGTTATTTTGGTTTTCACATGCAACGTCGTCAAAAATAATAATAGAATCAGGTAAAGCCTCATGTGGACTCAATATTTCACTGTTATGGTTGTATTTATTGTATGAAATTGCGGGCACCATATCTAAAACTTTTTCTAGAAATACGTATTTAGCCTGGTACAAGGATTTTGAATAAACATACAGGTTACGAAAATGTAAACCCTCTTTATGCAGTAATAAACTTATCACTAAATTGGTTTTCCCGCAATTTGATGGACCGCAAACGACACAGCGAATTGTATTGGGTAGTAATCTACCATGTCGATTTGACTCAGTCGGTAAAGGAGAACAAAGACACTCTAGTTTTAAAGATTGTTTTTGTTTTACAAACTTCATCATCAGTTGATAGCTGTACAAGACTATATACAGCTACGATGTTTTCAATTGAATGCGTTAAAGTCATGATACATAGATATTATATAAACAGATGGGTGGTGCTCGGCGCATAAAATTTTAATGAAATCAACGACCAATGAACACTTGTCATGAATGTGATGTATATTGGGCATTCTACCTCACCGCAGTGAGTGAGGGCATCAGCCCGAACGAAGGAAGGTGGGGTAGAATGCCCAATATACACCTACTCATGGCCAATACTCTATAAATATGTACACCTGCATGCTGGAGATGCTCAATACTCAATCCGTCATGCCTGCGTCATGGTGACTTGCCGCGTTTCATTGCTTTAATGCACAATTTTACCTGACTGGCATTTACTCCTTACCTTACCCTTGGCTCTACTTGCACCGTGCCAAGTGCACTGTGCTTATCTGACTCAGTATTGAGCATGTGTCCACAATCTAACAATGGATTTAGATTTAGTATTGTAAAAAAACGGGTATTTCCGTATATAAAAAGTGATATAGCTTCTTTGATAATTGACCGATCGTCATGGCAATAGTGGTAAAAGATGCGGGTGCAGGCGAGAAGTGCATTCAAGTTGGAATTGTGCTACTTAAAATAATATGTTCTTTTTTCGTAAATTGTTGTATTCATTTTGAATGCTCCGATTCTTGCGGGAACTGCGAAAGCTGTGGATGTTTCATAGCTCTAGGTTATGGGTAGCGCGTATTCTTCTCTTTTTATGAGCTGAACAGGTGTAATTAATTTATGTTTTAATTACACCTGTTCAGTGTTACCTGTTTAATGTAATTGCAATAATTAAATATCAGTAGGGTATCGCCACCATTTTGGCTCATATAGATCGACACATCTAACACGTTTCTCGTGTTAGATGTGTCTTTGTGATAGGACAGAATAAGAACTCATGATACCTACCTAATTTACAAAAAAAAAATTATCGATCAGCGGTTGTCAAATAAAACTACTTGTATTGTACTTGCAGGTCGTCATGTTTAAATACGGTAGACCATCTAACGACGACGCTAGAGAACCTAATCGCATGATGGCCCTGTCATTATACAGCTACATGAAGGCCCTCACGAGGACTCCCGCGTATACCTACACTCGTGAGCTCGTGTAAAGCTTCTACTGATTGTATCGACCTACTCGACCGTCACTGCTATGAACAAGTCTTTTTTTCTGGGTGAACAATAATATCTGCATCTGTTTAAGTCTGTTACGAACCAGATACATATAAAACCAATGAAATTACGGAAACAATCTCAAAACTCACCTAAGTGAAAACATTTGCACCGTGGTACGCATGAAGATCGTTTGCAGCTAAGTCGCGTGGAATTGTAAGTAAATGTTTATTTAGGATCCTATCAGCGAACTGTGGAAGAAAACTCGCGGCGTCTTGGCCGCAAATATCGTCTCGGGCGCTGTTTGGTGAAGCAAAAACAAACCCGAAGAACATCGCGTGCCGCCGCCGCGCCGCTCCCCGCCACGCGCCACGCACCACGCGCCACGCGACACGCGACACGCGACACGCGACACGCGACACGCGACACGCGACACGCGACACGCGACACGCGACACGCGACACGCGACACGCGACACGCGCCTGCTCAACCAGGCATTTGGTTGGCTTGGTTTTAATCTCTTCGCTTTGGGCAAGCAGGAAACTTCTTTAAAGCATTCACCAACTCCAATAATACGAAACGTATGAAAGATAAAATTCAGAAATTCAAAATTCAAAATCATTTATTCAGTTTAGGCTACAAATAGCTTTAATAACAATTGAAGTAATGCATAAAATGAACTCACGTGCAGGTCTTGCGACTGACTCTTCTCTAGCATTGATTTTTTAATTGCTTTTTCGAAGCCTGTAATTAAAAATATGTAGACTACGTGATTTGATATCACACGGCAGCTGAATTGTTTTACAAACAATTTTTTTCACTTTTCTTGCGGAAATACAGAAATAGATAAAGACGACGGCCGAATGTGTCGCCACCGCCGCCGCACCGCTATAAATACGCGGCCGCAGCGGAGTCAGCGGTGACCGATGACGCGCCACCGCGCGGCGGAGGACGGTAGCCGCCGCCGCTGGCCGACACGTACGCTTGCTGTGTTGCTGTGAGACCGCCTGTGTCCACGCATGTGCTTTGGCTCGTTTGTACGGCGATGGCCCGACTCCGTACGCGCGGGTGGGTCCGCGCCGCAAAAGTGTTTTGTATTACCGAAGTGATGACTGACGCCTCATATATTATTGTTTGTCCGTAATAGGATTCTTTGTGAAATAGCAATAATTTGTCGTGGACTTTAACCTGCACACAGCACCATTGTTAAGCCATAACAAAGTTGTTTACTTCCAAATTGCGTTCATTTTTAACGCATTGTCATAGTGATTAGTGCTAATGGTTACCAAACCAAACAGGATGACTGATCTCGTGGCCGGCTCACTTAACAATTGATTTATGTTTTGGGCACTTAAGTATTAGATGCAGTCAAAGGTATTGTTGATCCGCAGCGCATTTGTGTGCGGTTGTACGGTGCGCACAGATCACCTACGTGTATAGGTCGAGTCTCTAACCCAAAACCCAACGCACTCACGAGTAATGAAATACATCAAGATCTCAAATACAAAACATAAACTATAAAAATATGAATGTAATTTATAGACATCGGGGCTGCTTGAAAATAACCAGCGTCTCATAAAGATAGCCAGAAGTGCGCAACAAGGCCGCATTTTTATATGAAGAAGCGTTCCTCTTTACCGCGATAGAGTTCCGGCGCGCGGCGCGGCGGGTGATCTCGGCTTTGTGGTGCGGCGCCGCGCCGCCCGCGCCGGCGTGTGCTCGCTCTAGTCTACGCTAGTCTAGTCATTTGAACCGACTCGCGTACCGTGTTCTTGTATGTATCTCTATGTGTAGTGTCGGTAAATTAAACGAGTGTGTAACAGAACGTCACTTCAATAGTACAATGATCGAATAAATCAAATGAACGATTAAAATGACCCGGGTCATTTCACGAAACAATACTTGCATGATTGAATCACTGAGAAGGAACGATTGAGACACACGAGATTATTGGCTCCCCGGCGACATGCGACGCAACATGGGGAAACAGGCTTGATTGACGAGTATATAGTCTCCCGCACACAGACGATTCCCGGAGGACGAAGGAAACTGTACGTACCTTGCTCCACGACGAACTTCGGGGTTCATGAGAATATCAATAGTTTGCCTTGTAACTTGATTACGTGACGCAGTGATCGAGTTACTAAGAGTGGAGTCATCATCATCATCATCATCGGCTCATTCCTTCCCTTCACTATGGATGGATAGGGAAAACGGGTCATAAATCACCACGCGGGCCCAGTGCGGATTGGTGGTTTTAACGACTGCTAATGCAACCGGGACCAACGGCTTTACGTGCCTTCCGAAGTACGGAGGAGTTCGAGATGATAATTTTTTTTTACCCATCCGATGACCGGCCTTTTCAGAAGTTGCTTAACCTCAGCAATCACAGACCGGGCGCGTTAACCACTGCGCCATCGAGCTCCTTTTTCCAGTGGAGTAACTATTAAGTAATCTGTGGCAGTGGTGCCGAAGGGAGGGCGGCAATGGGCCAGGCGGCTGCCCAGTGCGAGCTATTCAAAACTTATATCACTTCAAATTGTAATAATAAGTACCTATACCTATTATGAAACCCTTGTTTATATTATGCTCTGATTAGCTGTAGTTCACCAGATTGTTTATTTTATAAATTTTAAAACACCTCCATGTTTACTACATAAACAGTCCTTGTCAACGAGCAACAGTTACTGAATAGGATCGAGTGAACAGTCAGGGTCACACGACTTCTAAAACTAACAATCGTTTAAACTGTGAGTGTCGCGCTCTCAGATGGAGTAAGTTCATCTGGTAGCTCGTAGCAGAAGCTTAAGTTGTTTTGTCTCAACCTATATCGATTGCCTGACTAAATCCATCCAGACTTAAGTATTACACTTTTGATATAGAAATTGTAACAAGGTTACCTACTCTGCTTGTTTCTATGAAAGTTGATGGAAGTGTATGTGATTGTCCACAGGAGGCGCCGCGGCTCGCGCTCGCCGGCCCGCGCCGCCACCGTCCGTCGGTTGAGGTGAGTGGACGCCCACGGACTACGGTTGGTCACGATCACGACCTACGACAAAGCTCGGCCTGCCCCAGTCCACCAGCTTCCGCAGAGAAGCAGCCAAGCCACAGAGGAAGAACCATTTTATGCCTGATTAATTTAACTTCTACAATAACCATTCTTACTTTTATTATGGAATCAGGGCCAAACCAATGCTTGAGGCTCGCCGCTCGCAATCGGATAATTACTTCATTCGTCATTTTGATATCGTTAATGTGAAGAGGTTATCAAAGTCGTAAAAAATATACTGGTATTGTTATTAGCTACAAATAATACTTGGCCGTGGTACGGTTAATACATCATTCATTCTTTATTTCTTTCATTAGACTACACTGTCTGCTTATTTTTGTAACTGGGTAGTTGAACTAATGGATTTGTCAATAAAATATTATGTACGAGTATAACATACGATACGAGTGATAGACATTGGATCCTTACAAAGTTTCCAATTCAACGTCGTTTTTATGTAAACTTTATAAAATAGGTACCCGCGACTTCGTCTGCACATGATAATTAGTTCCTGTTAGTCTATCTTTTTCTTCTAGGTTTCATCTCTCTTCATACTTGCCTACCAATGTTCATCCAATATCTGCGTTGGTATTAAAACGTAAGCGAACAGTTCGTCGACGCTAAAATTGCCCTCCCATAGAGTCATTGTCTATTTATCCTATCTTATTACAGATCTTATTACAAAATTCAAAGCAATCATACCGATTTACCTGGTGCCATACGATATTCATACCGCTTTACCTGGTGTCATGCTATGATATTCTCCGATTACAAATTGCGACTTCTGTTGCTACCATATTTTTCTCACGTAAAACAAAGTTGATCTGCATAATGGATAGAAATGAGTCGATTTCGACCCGCTCGTGGAATTTTTTCAACACTGTTTTTTTTTAAATAATTGTAGTATTAGTTGTTGTAGTAGTGTTGGTGTTTTAGAAATCTTACTATAACACAACACGGCCACATAAAATAATATGATTTAATTAATATCAGAGATGGCGTAGCTTATGGCGTAGTCATTAAAACCATAAGCAGCTGTATCGGCTGATGAGCACGTAACAGAGTCCCGTGCGGCTCGATGCGTGACAGACGCCGCCGCCGGTGCGACGGCCGACGCACGCGACGCGACACGCTGCGACACGTAATAACGCATGTCCATCGACAACATTTAATTTTCATACGCTTCCTAGCTCCGGCACGGCACGGCGCGGCGGGTTTTTGTGACAATGAATACCAAATTTCTTGGGAGAACAACAAATAACAAAAGTTTCTTAAATAGTTTCAAACTGTATTAACAAGGTTTAGCTGTTATTTTAGAAGACACTGACAATCAGGTGTAGAGCCCAATGTGATCAAGTTTCCGAAATAGCTTTATAAGTTTTGCAAAAGCCTTCGAATCGGTTGAGATCCGTCCGAAGCAATGTTTCGGGTACGGGCGGACGCGGGCGCGGGCGCGGGCGCGGGCGCGGGCGCGGTCGCGGGTGAAGTTTATGAAAGTTGTTTACGACGCGATACCCAACATGGCCATAATAGTTTTACGGCGAGAGGCGCAGCGAGGGGCGCCCCGCATCTTACACTGTCTTATTGTGTACACAGTTGCTTGTTCAATAGGAAATATGATGGTTTGCAATCTAAGATAGAGAAACTAACAAGAAGGTAGGTAACTATTTCGCCTATCCCTATTAACATTGTCGGATCTTCAATTTGGCCAATTTTCTTTTATTTCATAATTAGTACCTACAAAACAATATCTATCGGCTCCTTCAACAAAAAACCTAATTTTTATGCGTAGTTTTTGAGATACCCACATTAACAATGTCGTATCTTGTCTAGATAGTTCGTTAACAACGGCGGTTGTTTAATACCTACATTGTTAGCGGGGCGAGAGGGGCGGTCCGGCGCGCGGATCTCACAGTACGGACTATGTTAGCGGGAGGAGCGCACGTCACGTTGCAATTTTCTTTTGCGTGTTAAATAATTTATTTATAAAATAGTTTAGTGATTAACCTAGTAAATAACATAGATGCTAAGTAGATCAGCACATTTGGTAAAGCTAGCTACTGAAGATCAAACAGAAACAGGTATGATTAATTTCATTTATTGAACAATATAATTTGCCATAAGTGTTGTAGGTAAATATTCCATATATAATTATCTTTTTTATGTTGTTTTATGTTATATTTTAATACTTAATATCAGTTTTATTACTAACACTGACTTACGTAAAAAAATACAAAATTTACTTAACATAACACTTAAAAATGTAGGATCTTTGACATCCGACCTTGTTAAATGTTTTTGTAATTTACTTAAGTGTCGGTAGTTTAACATCCGACCTTGTTAAATGTTTTTATATTTGGCTCAAATGACGGTAGTGAGACATCCGACGTTGTTAAAGGTTTATTGTATATAGGTTATATGTCGGTAATATGAAATCCGACGTCGTTTAACGTCATTGTATTAAGGATAAATGTCGGTAGTATGACATTCGACATTGTTAAACTTTTTTTACAAAATGTATGGCTCTGAAGTATGACATCTGACGTTGTTTAACGTTTTTTTAAAAGGCCAAAATGTCGGTAATATTTTTCGAAATTGTTGATTGTCTTGTAAATTGCATGAAATGTCAGTACAATCAGCTCCAGTCATATTAGGTATCTTTTAACTTTATTTTTTAAGTACTACTTCTAGTAATTAAGCAAGTAGGTACTTACTACTATATCTATTTTTTTAGAGAATTTAAAATCTCCAATTCATGATGATGTGCAAGAATTAACAAGTAAAAATTGTGAAGACCATGAGCCACAAAAGAAGAACTGCTCGAAACTTGAACATCCGGCACAAGAGTTTAAAAATAAAGATGAAAATTCAATGAAGTCACGGAAGTTACTTAATGCTGAGTTTCAAAATCTAGGCGATGTCTTTAACGAATGTATGTAAATACTAAAATTGTATTGTTTCATTGTATATGATTGTTTATGAAGTAATTACGAGATCTGGCCGTCGGGTAGGGTTTTTAAAAAACTGTAGACCAGTTGTGCTAATATAATATATTTAATTAGATATTAGGTTACAATTTAATGTATGATTAAAAATAAAACTTATATGTCTAACGTCCTCGTGCTACAGCGATTGAGCATCAAAAGGCCCGGATCACACCCGAAAATGTCACACGAGACACTTTATTGTCGAATTGGCACTTTTCGGTGAATCTCATTTTTCACAGGAACTTCGATGTTGCAATCTGTTTGGTACGAGGCATCTGTACTCGTAACACCTCCCCTCCTAGACGAGCAACTATTTGCCAATGTTTAATGCAAATGTTGCGGCTCTTCTATCTTCAGAGGCCGATCCCGGAGAAGTTGGTGATTGTGCAATTACTTCTACCATTTCAATATTATTAGCATGTGATAATTCAGGTTTTATATTCCAGCCTCGACGACGACGGATGCAGTATATGATAAAAAGTGCAGCTGCACTTAACAGTATGATACTGTAGGTAGGTATCGTCGTGTGAAACACACTCGTCAGAACCTCCGTGTGGGGTTTCGTAGGAACTTGCAACATAATTTGCTTTTGAATATTGTGCAACTTATCCAAATCAATTGTTGTAAGATTATAATGATGAGACATTGATGAGTGATTCATTGAATTGAAGAACAATGCATTTGGAATTGTCATTATCTCAATAGCATGCCCACGTACTTTGTCATCAATATTAATGATGGTAAATGCCGGTGTTTTAATGTTGCAATTTCGAGGAATCGTTGCCAGGTAGCTTCCTTCCAGGATTTGATGGTTTTCTTGCTCGCAAAATAACTGGACACTAGTTCTTTTTGGGAATGAAATTAAATAATGTTGATTATCTAGTTCTAACAATGCTTCCTTGAATAGTAAGACAGAAGAGGTATGACATGTGTCGCTTATTTCTTGCTTGAATATAAGATGATGGATGCAGTCACGTTGAGTGCGTGTTTGATGACCAATCTTTTCTTCGCAGATATACCAAGTATTGATCTTCGGGCATTCAGCCTCCATGTACACAAACTCCTGGGAGTTGGCTGCTATGTATGGGAAAGAAGGAATTATGATTTGGTGTTCTTTGTTGGGAATGGGACAGAGTCTGAAAAGGTCATATACTGGCGAGGACAAAATAGGGAATCTAAGAACTATCACTATTCTATCTTCAACATAGTATGCCCCTAAATTAATTAAATCATAATAATACCTAACATCTACGTCTAATACCTGATCGGGTTTATATAAGGATTTTAATTTGCTTATCATTTTAAGTAAGTCACTAACTGATAAAATAGAATGGTGCATCGATTTAGTGCGACTAAAAGCTAATATGTTTTCTAGCCTAGTTATTTCGTAAGACAAATCTTGGACATTTTCACTAAGCATAATGAACAACTGAGATAGCTGTGTATACCTAGACAAAAACTCTTTGTCAGAACTAGCTGTGTTGGAAAGGAAGAGTACTACTTTTTCTAATTTACGCTGATTACTTGTTATATTGTCTAGGGCGTGAGTTTGTTGGAGACTCATTTCTTTATATAAACTTATGTGCTTATTCAAACTAAGCGATAAGTCTTGGTCATTTTGCTGTAAAATTTTTATAGCGTTTTCAAACCTTAAGGCATCGTCATTGTCGAGATTGCCAGATATACTTTTAATAAAAGTACCTAAAGGATCAATAAGACCACGCCTTAATCGCCTAGGTTCAAATGTTTGTAATTGCGATGTAATTTTTCCTAATTTATTAAATAAGTGTAAAGCTTGATATTTAAAGGAAGGGAAATTACGATTCGGTGTCTTATTAACAGCGTCATTAAGTTCGTTCTTCAATAAATCAATCTTTTGTTGTATGTCATTAACATTCACGTCCTGGAGGAAAGAGTGGTAATGGGATATGACCTTGGTCTTGCCAAGCTTATAAGGTAGAATTCCAGGACCGCCGGATAAGTCGTCAAGTCGGATGTTCCCTACTGGTAGATGGTCTTCCAGTGCTCGTGCTGGGATTATCACGACTGTGAGGGTCCTGTAACAAATCGACAGTCTTTTTATTTCGTTTTAGTCTAGCTTTTGCAATGGGCCCGCGTTTTTTGGAAGTATAAATGTGAACAGGTAGGTTGGCCATAACCTTATCCTCTGTATATCGCGGAACTAGTTTTTGCCTGCCAGCTGCTGGATTTTTTACAAATACTGTTTGATTTTGTTCGTAATTTGTTTCAGGTTCCCGGTTAAAATTACGTTGCGTCATTATCGTTGCCCGCTGGGAGTATGATAAGTCGTGAATTATTTTATAGACTGTTTCCATTTTGTTACGATGTTCTTGTAAGTATTGTTGAAGCAATCTTTCACTCAAATTTAAGTCAGTGGGATCTCTAGGATCGAAATGACCAGATATAAGATCAAAAGGTCGGCATTTAGTCAGACTATGAATTGAGCTGTTATATGCGACTAATGCGTAAGGTATCAAGTTTTGTGTAGGTTCGTTTCTTTGTTGTAATTTTAGTAACCGTAAGTGTTCTAAAAGCGTGCCGTGGAAACGCTCAACCATGCCGTTCTCATTTGGAGCATAAGCCGCTGTAGTGTGGTGTTGAATTTTGTGCAATCTAAGGAATTCTGATAAAACTTGATTAGTGAATTCGGTTCCCTGATCTGTTATTAATGTTAAGGGAAGGCCGTGATGAGTACTAAATGTCATTAATGCTTTTACGATTCTTGGAGCTGTACAGTCTGCAATTTAATATGCTTGCGCATACTTAGAAAACGAGTCAATAATAGTTAAATATTTCTGCTGTTCTATACTAAGAACATCAACATGTATTATTTCAAATGGTTTTGATGGCGGCGGTACAATTTTAAATTCAGGCCTCACTGGGTTACGGTCGTATTTGGCACGACCACATATTACACACTCATTTATATATTTTGTAATGCTTTCTTTTAATTTAGGCCAAAAGTATCTTTGAGATAACGAAGTATGTGTTTCATTTATGCCTCTGTGATTAGTTTTTCCTATATGGTATTTAGATATTATATCTTGTTGGTTTAGATAATCGCGGACATTCTCTAATTCGCGTTTTACTAAAATAAGATTTAATGCTGAGTTTTTAAATGTATTCTGAAGAATGGGAACAATTGAGTACATTTTATCTAAAGGTTGCACAAGAACAGCAGTGCGTAATTTGGGGTCAATATGGGTTTTTACTAAACTAATAATGTCTTGTTCTATATTATCCTCAGAAACTTCAATTATAGCTTTTCTGAATGTTTCAAAGGGTATTGTAGTTTTAGGTTTAGTTTTCATAGTGTTAGTTACAATTTTTATAATAAGTTGTCGTTTAAATTTATTTAAAGGGTCTTCTGAAATGGGTATTTCTAGAGAAGGGTTTTCTGCACTAGTATGTACTGTGGCAGTGCTTATATCAAGTTGCAAGTCATTTTGTGTAAGTATAGTGTCATGTTCATCTATGATAGGTGGTGGACTAAATAAAGGTCTCTGGCTGGGTGCAGTGTCAGTTGATGAAGCGCTTATCAGAGGTCTATCATCCGGTGCAGTTACAGTGGATTCTGAAGATCTACCAGAAGAAGAGCTTGAGCTGATGTTAACTATTATTGAATCTAACTCTTCGTTATGTATTTCAACGCGAGACAAAGCATCTACGTTGGTATTGCTTTTACCTTTTTTATAAATGATGGTGTAATCATACTCTGCAAGTTTTAGTCTCCATCTCGTGAGGCGAGAATTAGGTTCTTTAAGGTTCATTAACCATTGTAAGGGTTTGTGGTCAGTAATAATTTTGAATTTTCGACCAAAGTTATATGGCCTAAAATATTTTGCGGCCCAAACTATAGCGAGAAGCTCTTTTTCAATGGTAGAGTAGTTAATTTCACTGTCATTCAATGTTCTGGATGCATATGCAATAGGTCGGTCTGAGCCTATTGGTCCTTGTGATAGAACCGCTCCTAGCGCAATGTTGGATGCATCAGTTGTCAAAATAAACTCTTTTGAAAGGTCCGGGTACTGTAAAATGGGATCATTTATTAGAAGTGTTTTACAATGTTCGAAGCACTTGATGTAGTCGGGTGTCAGGTTAATTTTAGCTCCTTTTTTAAGACACAATGTCAAGGGTTTTGTTACTCGAGCGAAATCCGGTATAAAACGTCGATAATAACCTAGTAGTCCTAAAAATCCTTTTATCTGTTTAGTAGTTTTTGGTATGGGATATTTCAAGATAGCCGAAATTTTGTCGGGGTTAGGTTTTACTCCCTCTGTTGTTATAATATGGCCTAAGTACGGAGTTTCATGTCTTAAAAATTCCGACTTATCCATTTGTATTTTAAAATTTGAGTTTCTGAGCCTATCAAAGATTCTTCTAAGATTTACAATATGCTCTTGCAACGAGGTCGAAAAACAAAGAATGTCATCTTGATAGACAATACAGATAGAGTGTTGTAGACCCCTTAAGACATTGTCCATCACTCTTTGGAAGGTTGAAGGACTATTTTTAAGACCCATTGGCATTCTCAGAAACTCAAAATGACCATTACCGTCGGCGACACTGAATCCCGTCTTGTGAATATCCCGTGGATCCATCTCCACTTGATAAAATCCACTGGCGAGGTCTAGCGTTGTGAAATACTGGCACTTGCCAAGCTTGTCTAGTATGTCGGTAATGTTAGGGATGGGGTATTTGTCATCCACGGTCTTTTCATTGAGTTTACGGAAGTCAACGACTAGTCTCCATTTAGCTTTGCCCGACGCATCCGCTTTTTTAGGTACTATCCATATAGGCGCATTCCATGCCGAAGAAGAAGGCCTAATTATACCCTGATCCAACATTTTTTTAATTTGTGATTCTACTTCCTGTCTATGTATATATGGGTATCTATAAGTTTTGCTATGAACCGGAATTTCGTCAGTAGTAAGAATTCTATGTTTAATTTTATTAGTGAATGTCAAGGACTCGTTTTCAATATAAAAAACATCTGAGTATTCTTTACACAATAACATTAAATTAGTTCGTTCTTCGACATTCAAATGATCAGTACGCAAGCGCGATAAGATTTCTTGGAACCGCCCGTCCTTGTTGAGTGCATTGTTCATCGCGTGCATAGGTACAGTCCATTCGCTAAATATGTGTGCGCTTATTGGTTTCGTTAACGCGAAAGTAATGTTCTCCTTTGTGGGGTTACTTATTTCTACTAATGCATAGTTATCCTTTGCGTTAGTAAAACAGTCTGTAAGGTGACACTTAGAAATAGTTTGTTGATCTATGCAAATTTCGCCCGTAGAAATATCAACTGGCACCCTTATTAGTTGACTCGATTCCGCGGGAATACTAGTCTCAAATAGATTTGTATTACATGATTCATACATTTGAATTGGGTTGATTGCATATTGGGTTTTTAAAGTACGTGACTAAAGATCGATTTTCGTTTGCCAATATTCTAAAAGGTCCAAGCCAATTAATCCGTCAAAAAAATCATGAAATCTGTAAATAAATAATTTAATTGGTCTTTTATCATTAAACTCTGGAAAACAAGGTATATTTATAGAGAAGTCATTTTTGGTAGTCGCATGAATATTTGTTACCATGAAAGGGTCATAATTTAAAGGATAATCAGAAAAAAAAATATCAACAGCCTCGGGACTTATGAACGATTGGTTCGCGCCCGTATCAATTAATAGCTTCAAAGGCGGGTAAGAAATTTGAATATACGGCAACTGTTTTTTATTTTGCAAATTTAACTCTATTCTGGGTGGTCCACATTGGCTTCCAAAGAAAAATTTCCCTCTTCATTTTGTTCTGAACTTTGAACGTTTATTAACTGATTAGATTCTATTTCAGTCATTACGTCACCTTGGTCTAAGTTTCGGTCATCATAGTTGTAGTCATAGTAGTATGGTTCATATGTCTCATTTACATTTATTTGTCTGGGGCCAGTCTGTGGCATAGATGGTAGTGGGCGTGCTACAGGGTGGCTAATACCAGACATAGGCCTAGGGTAAGCTTGCTGTTGAACCGGTGGGAATGGACGTGTTGGAATTTTAAATCCCGTTGTCATATTGGATCGCGGTAGGGCCCTCATTATTTGTTGAGTTCTGGAAGGTCCTTGCCCGGTCATATTATATCTTAAAGTTTGAGGTGTTGTAGTTAAATTATTATTATTGGGTGCGCTATTATAACCGTAATTAGAAGATGAATGCATTTGCTTTGAATGTCCCGGTGTATTATTGAACTGGTGCAAAGATGAATTAAATGGCGTAAAATTTAATGGCATGTGGAATTGAGCTTGCTTTCTGTAAGTATTAGATTGAACATTTTTATTTTGCAAGTACATAACATTTAATTCGTCTTGTGCGTATTCTAAGGCTTTTTCTAACGTTTCGGGACGCATGCACCTAATGCGTGACCCTAACGGTTCATTAAGACCATGCGTGAAGGTTTGCAATGCCAATTTTTTATATAGGCTGCGTTTAGCCGCGACTGTAGTCTCAATAGACTCATGTAATTCTATATAAGTCATGATGGTGCATAACAAGGTTTGAATACGCTCGTAAAAAACGCTTGGTGTATCCGACCTCTGGGTGAGATTGGATAAATCCGTGTAGAGCGCTGTTTCATCACGGTGATCGCTGAAATTGTTAATTAATGCATTTCTTATGCCATTCCAGTCACTGGGAATGCCATTGTTCATTAGAGTTCTGGCGGCAGGGCCAGTTATTTTATTTAATATTCCATTAATGAGCGCCGAATTATTGAGTTCATTTCCAGGGGCTGGACTGACAAACTTTAATATTAGCTGATCACAAATACCTAGGAATCGAATGAGCACATTTGGATTTCCATCAAACTCAGGGGCCAACCTCAATGCTTTCCAAATTTGATCAGTTAAATCTACAGCTCCTGAGGCTAAAGTAGCTGAATTACTACTGCCTTCCATGTTTTCAAATTCTATTTCTTCTAGCGCTACTAATAAATCGCGGTGAAATCGCGACTTTTTGTAACTTTCTAGGATATTTCGCCTTGTGTTAGGCTTAATACCCCTGTCTCTACGTGGATGAAAAATGATGATAGTTATTTAAAACCTATTAAATAAAAATAAAAAAAAATATATTCAGATAATAGTACAAAATTTCCTACCAGGTAGAGGAAACTACTTTTATTCCTACAGGATTGTACTACTATACCTACGGGATTGAGGAATAGCAGCCAATAGGAGTATTATGTAACTATATAATATTACTCACATTAGCAAGGTAATCTGCATAGTGCGTAGAACGTGACCCATCGATTTCTTGATGCAGCCCTCCTTGAAGACGATTCTTCCTCACCACTATAGCACGGTCTATAGTGTATAGTCCAACCGACAGCTTACAACCGTAGATTCGTAGGGATAGTCGACACGCCGACGAAACGACTATCAGGCGGACTCGAAGTTGGATATCGCGACCTGAACCGACTATCCTACCGACTGCGCCAATTACGAGATCTGGCCGTCGGGTAGGGTTTTTAAAAAACTGTAGACCAGTTGTGCTAATATAATATATTTAATTAGATATTAGGTTACAATTTAATGTATGATTAAAAATAAAACTTATATGTCTAACGTCCTCGTGCTACAGCGATTGAGCATCAAAAGGCCCGGATCACACCCGAAAATGTCACACGAGACACTTTATTGTCGAATTGGCACTTTTCGGTGAATCTCATTTTTCACAGGAACTTCGATGTTGCAGTCTGTTTGGTACGAGGCATCTGTACTCGTAACAAAGTTAACTACCAAAATATTTTTTATTTACTACTTATTTAAATTAAAAACGAATTTTATGATGACAATAATGTATATAATTTACTTTAATTTAAAATTTATTTAATTTAAATATGTAGGTACTTAATTTTTTTAAATGTAGGTATTTAACTATATTAATCCTTCTGTCTTTTAGTGATACTAGAGTTCCCTATTCCAAGCAGTTTCCAAAATGAGTTAATTCAAATGCAAGAATTACTTCGTGACGTATTTGACGATGATGACGAACCACTAGAAAAGGAAACACAAATTTCGGAACTTGAAATTGATTGCAATGAAAATAATGACAATGGTGTAATGAAATCACCTGTTACCGTTATAACTCGTTATTACCGTTAAAACGTGAAGAAGTACAGAGTAAATATTTATTACGAAATAAAAATAAATTAATACTACCAACTACCCGGCTTAAACTAAACTCATCAAACACATTTATTCAATCAATAAAAATATATAATAAGCTTCCAAAGGAATGGATAGAAGGGAAAAACGACAATATATTTATAAATAAAGTTAAGAAACTATTAACTTCTAAAAGCTTTTATGATATAGATGAATATCTTAATGATAAGGTAAAGTAAATTATTATATATTCAATACACAACAAACATAAAAATATTTAACTCTACTCTATTATAATAATTAAAAGCGCTTCCTCTCTTCTACTTAATTTTCGTGCCCCTGCGGGGTCCATAATTATCCTGTGTATCTATTTATAAGTACATACATTGTGAATTATGGTTGTGAAATAAATAAATAAATTAAAAAAAAAAATCTTGTGCCATCCCGAACCGTATCACATGAATATTGCAACAACATGTTTTGTGCTACTTGTTCTGAAAATAAAAGCCCGCCAATTTTGACTGATGGAGATCTTTATGAAAATTTACCAACGCCTTCTGCGATGTCGATTACAAGTGTTAACACTCCCACTTCTATTAAATCTGTTCAAACACGTCAGTTTACTTTTAAAAAGATAAGGGGAAAAAACGACTTTTACATAAGGAAAATTGGCTGGTGAACAAAAGAAAGTATTCAAAAAATCAAGGCGAAAGTTATATTAATTCTAGAGGAAAAAATATAGCAGCGAAAAAATTAAAAGAGCCATGTAGCGAAAAATGTCGTTTAAAATGTTCGAATAAGATCGATGAAAATCAGCGTAACATAGTTTTCTAATTTTGAGACTGATTTTACTTATTACTAACTGTAATGATTGTTAATGTGCCAAAATTTTGTTGAGAACATATTTTTTTAAATAATAATTTTCATAGTTTTTGATCGTTTTCTATAATTTAAGATATTCTTTTTTGTTTTTTTTAGAATTACGAGTTTAATTGATTCAATTTTATTATTTGCAATATGCTTGTTTATATATTTTATAATTGATTTATTAAAAGTGCAATCATTATTTTGTTTAAGAAATAAAAAATCCTTTAATTAAGCAGTTGAGAAGTGTTATTTATGGGATGTTTTTATGTTTTATTAAAACGAAGAAAATTTTATTCTGTTTAATTTTTGTTTTTCATAAGACAGTTGGCTGAGATGATAATGATGATGATGATAGGAAAGTTGATTTTAGAAATGTTGTGTTACAAATAAATATTAAATATAAAAGTTTTGATATTTTATTCAACGGCTAATTTAACATACGACGTAAACTTCCCTTAAGTATACCTTAAATAATGTCATAACTAGTAGTACCGACATGTAGTCACTAAGTTCGTACAATTAACAAAGTCGGGTTTAGTAGTTCCGACAGATCAACATTCACT
>CAUJAO010000477.1:38597-60225 GCA_963082485.1 Eudonia mercurella
AATGACGTCCTATGTCACATAACTTAATACTTAGGTATAACATTAATTAACCAGTTTTCACTACCTACTTAGCTTATCTTTGTTGAATGTTATTTCTCATTATTATTTTTATTCAAGTTCCCTACCTATGTAAATTTATTGTAGGAGAGGCTGAACAGTGCTGTCGTCGGCAAAAGAGAATAAATCCGATTATTGTCGGTATCCCGCGATTCCCAAGTGAGCTGAGCGAGCCGAGCGCGCCGAGCGCGACGCTGTCTGTACCTGCCGCTTAATGTCCGCTCAGGGACCAATGAAACTCCTACAACGTTACTTGTACACAAAACTTTAGTATTGCCTTTTGAGTTTCTAGTCGTGTCATCGTTTACTTTAGTTTCTTAAAACTTCTTCGTATATTATTAACGTTCCGTCTAAAGAAAGAGCGTTGGTTTATGCCAACTCAGTAAATAAAGTCCATAAAGAGTTGCACTTGACAAATACTACGAAATTGTAAACGCGACAATGGCGCGTCTCGGCAATAAAACAAAGATAAAGAGCCAGCGCGTTCACGAGCCATTTCGCAAGAACCCGCCCGCCCGCGCCGGCCGGGTCTCCATCCAAGTTCCCGACACTTCAGCTATCTCCGCGCTATCAGTTCATTGAGTGGAGTCGTGCGTGCGCCTCCGCAAGCAGCGGGCAGCGGGCGGCGGGCAGCGGCAGGTGGTGGCGGAGCTCTCATTTATAATCCCGCTGTCCCGCGTTATCGCGCCCGTATCATATCGCAGTGATCGCGCCTTCACGCGCCGATGCTCCTGGGAACCTGAAGGAATCCCTTTTCAAGATTAATTGGCCAGTTCATAATGAAATCAGCTTTTATTGTAACGCATGACTGCAAAAATCAATTAAAAAAATAATGAGTTTCATAATTTGATTGAAATTTTCTTGTGAAGTGGGGAGGCTTCGTTTAGTTTGGCGACAAGACGGCTCGGCCCTCCGCAGCTCCGCCCTGCCGGCCGCTCCGACTTACCTGTCACCTGAATTGCTGTAACGACTTCGACGACTTCTTATCAAGATTACACTTACTATATTAACGACAAATATTAAATCGACTTATTTCACCAAAGGAGACATTTTCACAAATTGGGAAATTTATGAATGTATTTATGAATGTATATATGTAATGGTACCACTATTTTTCTTTTGTGTTTACGCAGACGTTACAACCACAATAATGTGCGTGTGTGACACTCTTTTCCACAGACACACACACACACACATATATCTATTTTCATTACACGTAACAAAAAGATTTTTGCGGTTAGGTCTCTTTGACCGGCGCGGCGGCGGCGGCGGTGGCCGGCCCGCGCGCTGCGTCCCGTGGACACAGTTTAATATTTTAATATTCAGAATACGTTATTCGGTCGCCCCTCCCGCTCCGTAGAACTGGTTTGCGGACATCCACATGGCTTTTCCCGATTTGTAATCAAACTGACTGATGACTACTTAACGTTGACATGTTTTGCAGTAAGCTTAATCTTGTTCTGCCCCAGCAAGTTCGAATTAATTAAACACACAAGTTGTAATATAATACAATAGCACATTAAGTCCTCCGCGCAGTCCTCCGACTGAATTAATACACCGTTCCTGAATTAATCTGCCACTTCGTGCGGAAACTGCGCCACGGTAAAGATATATTTACCGTGGCTTCGTCGCGTTTTGATGTGAACCTGACTGGGGGGCACTCATATGGGTATCAATTGTGTTACCGGAGTTCGTGTTGATATGAAATGGGCTGCCGGGGGTGAGGGTGGCTGAGATCTGGACGCAAATTACCTAAAACTAGAATATTAACGCCTCGTTAGCAACCGGCAGCGGACAATTACGCAACCCCAATGACATTAATCCGCTCAGTTAAATCAGGTCTATGACAGTAAATGGCATCCAGGAGTTCGAGCAATTAATCTTTCGTTTAACATGTAAACAAATTGAAACTAAATTGTGAACTTACATACAAACATTCTGCACATTTTGCTTTGTTCTTCAGCTCTAGCCAACATTAAAAGTTGGAAATGTAAAAGAAGAAGGTCAGCATCGCAATTGACTGCGTTAAATATCCCAACTAAATATTATATCTTTATTAAATAAACATTTTACTTTACAAATGTTCAAATAATTTTTAACGCAAATTTTGTTGCGAACAAATTACAAAAACACAAATGTTGAAAAAAATTCCACGAGCAATTGGAAGAGCACCTGACCCGGAATGTCAGAAGGGTGCAGGTTCAAATCCTGCTCGTGGAAATTTTTTCAACATTTGTTTATTATACAATTTAATATCTTAATGCTTACTACTGCCACACTACACTACACACTGATAAAGAAAAGTGATGCGATGCGCCTGAACTAAGCTTATCTTGTTTTTCAGGTAAACAATGAATGTACTAACAAAACTATCCTCATATATCACACGCAAAAGTATTACAAATACTTCTGTCCCAAGTAGCTAATAAATTACAAAACAATATTATTTATGAAACTTACTGTAATACTTGTCGTTTACCCTATGAATTTACATGCTATTTATAGATCGATAGGAAAATCAACTACACATACTTACTTATTTACTATACTAAACAAACTTAAATACAGAACTTAACTATAAAAAAAAAACAGAGAAAAAATAATTAGAAATTAAAAACTAAAGACCTATAAATAAAAGATGTCCTCCAACTGTGGGCTCATGGGAACGGTCCCAAGAATGCTGGCAACATTGCCCCTTTGGATTGCCAAACTAATACGCTGGCAAAGGTAGCTGCCAGCCTTCCTGTCACCGGAGGCCTCAATAAGGCGAGCACTTAACTCTTTAACCAGCTGCTTTGCCTCCGGCCCCCATGGACCCATTGTTTCCACCGCAAACGGAACAAATAAATAATTTCGACCTAGGTTTCCGTATTTGTGCCGTTTGCTATTTTCAGCGCTTACCGCAGCAGCCCCCACATGAAGTGAAGTGGCGCGAACATGCGAGGGAGCCACGGTGTCAGCACAGGTTGCATCCCACACCAACGGCCTGCCAAGCTTCCAGGGCCCGATGGTCATTCCGTCAGGTCTCTTGCCATCGCTGCGAGAGATACCAGCTGGCTCTAAGACAGCTGGTAAACCAATGGTGGCAAAAGCACTGCGGATGATGCTGTTAAGTGTCGAGTGACGCATCATACGGCCAGCACTACGAGCGCAAGAGAGGCCGTGATGGCCAAGCTCGTCAACAGCCTCCCCACATATACAGCGGTGAGGGTGGACTAATCTTGCGCCTAAACGGAGGCAGACCGCTAGAGTAAGAGACGGCCCGTCTAACAAGGTACCGACATTGGCAGATGGCAAAGCCTGGAGCCAGTGGCCTGACTCTCTCTCGGAAACGGCAGTGAGACGAGCGAGATCGGCCGTGTCAGCCGATGTGGATATAAGCCCCTCCAATATTTGCTTGCATAAGGGCTCGTCCCATTGCTTCTGTGATTGTGGTAGTAAGGGTAGGCTAGAATTTTGACAGGCGGATAACCAAGCGTCTCTAGCATCTGCCTTGCCCGACAACTCTACGGAACCCAATGATGGGTTGATAATCTTCCTGTAAAGATTGTACGTGCTATGGGCAGAAGACAAAAACGCTGGCAGGGCCACACTGGATAAATTCCTAACTCCTAGGCCTCCGAAGCGTACAGGAAGCGAAGCCTGTAACCAAACGCGGTCGTTCATTGAACAATTTAAAACTTTAATAAGAGTTTCTCTTATCAAATCATCTAAAATTGATAACATTGCTGGAAAAAGCCAAAGTTGGGAGCAACGTAGTACATATGTAAATTTAGGAACAAAAAGACAAAAACGAATGATAAACAATGCCATGTGTGGATTAATTTCGAATAATCGATCTGCAGTTGAATTGAATTTAGTGATCGCATCGTTTATAAAAGCAGGGATGGCAGCATCGAGAAGCGGTGAGCCTAATAAAAATAATGAATCATCGTTGAGAATTTTGATGTTTGGGGCCAGGCGACTGAAGTCAGTAACTATTTGTGCTCTACGGTCTGAGGCCACGGAATTCGAAATGTATAACTCACATTTTGAAAAATTTAGCTCTAAACCTATAGTGCTAAACTGGTTTAACAAAGTTTGTAGGTCCTCGAGAACTAAACCAGAGTTTCCCCCTAAAGTGCCGTCGTCGAGATACCAGATATTAAATTTTGAATTTAGATTTGAGATTATTTGGTGAATAGCCAAAGAAAAAATAGCAGGACCTAGGGGATCACCCTGCTGGCAACCAACGGCGGAATGTAAAAGATTGTTACGGTAAATCAAATTTGTTGGTTCGCCGTAACATTGCCATAAATATTTATGAATTAAGTTACATACAAACATTATAAAAACTATACAAGAGTGGCCCAAGGAGAAGTCATACGATTATAACGTACATTTAAAGGACGTAGTAAAAAAAAGTGTTAGGCAGAATCCGTGTTCTATCTGATGAATGCGCTTCGCGGCTTTCATTCTGTCCCCCACGCTGTTCCTTCTGCATATCAATGAAATGCTTCCACTTGGAAATATTCATTGCTATGCCGATGATAGCATGGTGCATGGGAGATATAACAGTCACCCAGCGGCTGGGCGGGTCGAAACCTAAGTGAATCGAGTGAATCTTGTCATTGAGCTCAATCGGGTACTGGACCTCTTATCTAATTGGGGCTCCAATAATCTGGTTGAGTTCAATGCCAAGAAAACAAAGGTATGTGCGTTCACGGCAAAAAAGTCACCATCCCTTCCCCTTCCAACTCTTCAGGGTACATCTCTAAGCCTGCAGAGCAGTATCAACATGCTCGGTATGACAATTCGCTGCGATCTGAACCAAAAAGACTACATCGAAGCCGTGATCAAAACAGCTTCACGAAAACTCGGTATTCTGAATAGAGTGCGGTGATTCTTTACGCCGGACCAGTTGTGCCTTTTGTACAAGACACAGGTACGGTCTTGCGTGGAGTATTGCTCGCATGTGATTTGATGTTTGTGCATAACCGGACACCACCCGTTACGGTATCCGCAGAATACCAGCGTCGTGGCACTCTGTGCCTCGGCTTAAGCTGAGCGGGGACCTATTTGGCTTTGTTGTTTTTTCTTTTTCTTTTTAAGTTGTTGTATGTTGTATATTTATGCCAAATAAACTTTTATTCATTCATTCATTCACATCTGGGACGGTTCCGCAAAGTAGCTTCTCGATGCCTTGGACAGATTGCAGCGTCACGCTGAACATCGGCAATGCAGAAGTCGCAAATACTCTCGAATCTCTGCAATTGCGTAGAGATGTTGCGTCACTCAGCGTGTTTTACCGCTTATACCATGGCGAGTGCTCTAAAGAGCTCTTTGACCTCATCCCACCTTCTCCCTTCCTTCATAGGAGTACACGTGCTGCTCTTTCTTTCTTTGTCGCACCTCCAAAAGGTGGAATAGTCTACCAGCACACGTTTTCCCTCCTTCCTATGATATGGGGTCCTTCAATAGAGGCGTGAAGAAGCACCTTGTGGGCAGGTTAACTGATGCTACGTTTGTTTTCACGCTGCACCAGTTATCTTCGCGTCTGGACTCCATTTCCACTTAACATCAGGTGGGATAGAGGCATTTTAATTTTTTTTTGGTATGTTGTATATTTATGCCAAATAAACTTTTATTCATTCATTCATTCATTCATTCATTCATTCATTCATTCATTTGCGGAGCTATCTATAAAATAAAAAAAACATAAGTTTTTTGTTTTGAGGCAAATTTTTATACGGCGACTACAAAGATTAGCGATAAGGATTTAGTGCACAAGCGGCGGCGCCGGCGCCGGTGCGTAGCGACGCATCCACACGCCGCACGCGCAATACTCGTTTAGAAAGAACTTTCGCACCATTGAGGTATTTTTAAATCTATTTTTTAGGGACTTTTAGCATGCCATGTCAGTCCCATCATAACTTATACTTACTACATCAAACTTATTTACTAGTACTTAAATAACTTAAATTATGTTTAACAATAATAGTAAAGTAATATCATGCTTCTGATGCAGGGTTTGCTAAAATAGCTTGATGTATCAAGCTATTTTAGCTCAACTGAACCTCAAAAGTTCTGATGTAGGTGTGTACACCTACATCAGAACTTTTGAGGTTCAGTTGATTAGATATTATATATGTACCTCAGTTACTAGTCTGATCCAGAGTTTGTAACATCTTATTGATACCAGAAAGGTAAACACCCTACGAAAATACCCTTAATTCTATAATATAAGTGAAAATATTCAAAGCAAATTAATACTACGAAATAATTAAAAAACATGTTAAAACTTCCGATTTCCCGTAAACCAATGCACTATGGTATCTGGTATATTTGTCTCGAAGAATGGCCGCGTATATTTCTCATGATCAGCAGCTCACTACAAACACTGGCTGTTGCGTCGGCCTCCGGGCGGGTCCCGGGCGAGTCCCGGGCGGGTCACCGGATAACCTTCAAGTCTGCCAGGTGTCGCCAAGTAATAGGCTCCTCCGTTGGGTGATAAAGCGTCTCGCGGCGTCGCGTTACCTGTTAAACCTTATGATCCGTCCTTAACGTGCTACAACACAATTTATTTACGGGTGACTTCATAATATTTGTTAACACACTTTATTGTGTCATCATTATTATTTTATTATTATTCCCGTAGCAAACTTATAAAAATAAATAAAAATAAAAATAAAAATGTTTATTAATCAGACAACATAAAGTCCATTAAATGTTAGTAACAAAAAGACTTAATACCTATGTTAGTAAATTATATCTTTTCAAACTTTCCACTTTTGAGTAAGTAATACCTACTAATTGAAATAAGTATACCAACTCATGCCTCAAAAATGGCATTTAAATATTACAAAATTAAATGGTCAACTTTGTCAACTGGCCAGATTTAACCACGTTGCCACAGACCGCTGATGCAAATTTACACCACAACGGGGCGGAGGGACCCTCGCCCTCACTTCTGTGAAAAAGAGGCACAAATGTGGCTCGAAAATAAAGTGAGGACTTGCGCGAGTGCTTCGGACTCGCGCGCGCTGGAAATAATGTAAAATGTAATTAAAATTTACAATAAATAATCATATCAAATCAAGATCAAATAAAACAGCGTCCCTTTAATAGCTTCAAGATATCGCTTCGCAAGTTTTTAATGGAAAACACTTTTTATAGCATAGATGAATTTTTTAAATATGGAAAATGAAGTGTAAATGCATGGAATGAATTAATTTAATTTTATATTTACAAAAAATTGACATAAGTATTTTATTTGATTTATTTGATTATGGATTTTTATTTGCTTTGAGTATTGATTTTTATTTACTTTGATTATGGAATTTTGTTTACTTTGTTTTATGGATATTAATTTAATTTTATAAAAATATATTAATTGTTTAATCCTAATTTAATAGATAGGTAGCTTACATTTTTTGCATGCTATTAATAAATGGCTAAATAGGTTAAGGACATTTAAAATAAGTTTGTAACATCATATAAAAAACCCCTATTTAACGCAAATAAATAATAATTTGATTTTGAATAATTACTCATATGAATCTACTACACGATTAGTGATCGTACTAATTGTACGCCGCAAACAACGACTGAACGGACTTCCGTTGGCCGGCGCTCGGCGCTCGCTCGGCACTCGGCGCGATTTGATAGCTGTTAGTCCAAATTGTAATTCGTCCAAGTAGCGATTTGTCCATTACGTGGTTCGTCAAGTATCATTTACGCCGTTCGCCCATATCGCGATTCGTCCAAGTCGCCATTTGTCCAAATCTTAGTTCGTCAACTACGTGGTTCGTCAAGTATCATTTACACCGTTCGTCCATATCGCGATTCGTCCATATCGCGATTCGTCCAAGTCGCTATTTGTCCATTTTGTTTCTGCCGCAGTGGAAATGGAGCCTAATTAATCCCATTTAATTACCCACCTTCGAAATCTAAACCTTACTCTAACATGTCATATTTAAAGTCTTGGGTTACCTTACCATGTTGTTTCAATATTATTGAAGTAACACGGTACCAAATTTCGAATCAATAGGACATATGGAAGGTAGTCAGATCCCCTCATCAACGAAAAGAGCTGATGATCTTTAAACGGCTGAACAGATTTTCATGAAACATGGCCAAGTCAATCTATTTTATTTAAACATAAAAGATTTTTAATATTAATGTGGTCACTATAAGATGTTGTTAGATTAGCTAATTACGTAATAACTTATGACAGAAGGTCCCTTAAGTAGGGACTGAATAAATAAACCGACTTGGTATTACATGGATCTCACAACTTTTTACGGTAGAAGAACTGAGTTGGGAGACTTGGTTTTTTTACAAGTTTTGTTTTTGATGGCATACCTATATTTAAGGCGACGAGTAGGGCAAGGCATTCTCCATACAAACGTTGTGCAAGTTTTTTTTCGTCGGTTTTGGCACTACAGAATATTCGTTTTTTTGCTTGTTCATATTGGATTTACGCATCATGTGATGTGAAAATTTTGTTAGATTTAAAAAAAAATAAAAATAAAAATATATAAGAAAATATAAAAATAAATATATAATAACATCAGTGACTAGCTAACACAAAAATAAATATACTGACTAAAAATTATATTTATGTGTAATAGTGCAAACACAAATGAAGTAAAACTTGAACAAAATTTGTATGGAGAAGGCTTGCCCTACCCGTCGCCTTAAGTAAGGATGTCTTAAAAACCTTAAAATAAAGAAAAAAGAATTCCGATACCGGGGTTTGAACCGCCGGCCCACTGCATAGAAGTCGCTCGCCTTACAACAGAGCCACGGTGACGATGAGAAAGCACGCGAAATAGTTGGATCACTACTGGCCGGTTCTACGTCACAAACCCACGAAGCAGCGGTTGACTCGCTATAAGTAAACTGACTGACTGACTGTAAACCCTTTAGTACCGTTTGGTAGCCAGATTTGGTCCTGGTAGAAACTAATACATCACAATTTATTTATTTGTTTTTTGTAAAACAAATAAATAATAATAAAAATAATTTTAAAGTAATAAAGAGAAATTAGTAATTACAAAAAATATTATTTATTACGTCTATATTATTAGTCTTACATAAAACAAAAATTAAACATACTTATCATAAATCATAAAATTTATCTTTCTTTTCCACAAAATCCCTTCACTCACTTTCCATTCTATAAACTCAGTTTCAAGTTAAACCATTTTGGCGAATATTATCTTCTTAAGAAACTGCATAGCTGTTATGTGACATTTCTTTAATAGTCTTATTTTTTTCTTTAAATACTCGTTAAATCGAAGATCTCGTAATCTTCTCATTCTACTCATAGGAGTTTTTCTTTTAATATGGATATCATAATGTCGCCCTTCTTTCTTCAAAATATCTACTAACAGCAACACATTCGGCTTTATAGGAACTTTTTTATTAAGCCTGCTGTGCCATCCTTCTAAAGGATTTGTTGTTCGTTGATTTTCTTCAGCCACGCTTAACATCTTGAAATATGGTACCCATTGTCTTTCGAAATATGTACAAAAATTCTCAAAAGCCGTAACATCTTCACACATTTCACCGACTTTCTTTATATCAAGCCACGCGTCAGTCATGAAATTGGTTGGTAATAACGTCATATACCTATGAGCAGAGTCTCTTGACGTTTCTGCCGACTGATGTCAGATTTAAGTGCAATTTTTCACACTTTTCGCGGATGGCTTTATGATAATGGAAAAAGCAACCACTTGTGTAGACATCTGGGTACACTTTTTTCAAGGCATTGAATTGTGCCGGTTCAAAGTCAGCTTTGTAGTAGCTGATCTCAACACCGAATTCTTCTTTTAGGACAGTGAACAGTGTTTGGTAAGTTTTCTGTTTTTTATTAGGAAGTAAACAGTAAACAACTGGAACAATCGTCTGGAATTTATTGTCAGGATTCAATTCTACATGCAACGTAAAAATTTGTTTGAAGGGCTTAGCTGCTCTCTTAAACGTGCCGTCAGCGTAAAACTTGTATGTTTTTTTTTTAGTTTTTTCAAGTAACTTGCGTGCCAGCTTTGTACAAAATACCATTATTTTATTTTCGTCGAAAATTTCTTTTAATAAAAAATCATCTGCTAATGATTCCGGAATTTTTAAGTCGCGTGGCTCACGAAATGATAAACTTTTTAGTTCCAGAGTTTTTTTTTTATGCCTTGTTAGTGAATCTCTTTTAGAATGATACGTCGGTAGCTCGTCTGGCTCTACAATGCCACTGTCATCAAGCTGCTGGATAGATTCTTCGAAAACTTGCTGTACAGATCTATAATCTTTTACAATTCTATCTTTGCAAGCGGCCATTGCTACATCTATGGCATTTCTAGAAAAGTCGGGTTCGCACTTATGCTGGCTCTCGCGAAGTATTACGTCCCGTGTTTCGTTCAGCGTTACACTAGCACTACACTCGTATCTGTTGGAACATCGCCACAATGTATTTCCTGTTTGTACTTTTTGGTTCAAATTGTAGCGGTAACCGCTTCTTAATAGTGCCGGGGCACCCCTTTTGCTTTTCACAAACGTTAAGTCCAACAAATCACTCATTATTCTTCATTGATGCAAAAATAATCTCCAATGAGAACAAAATGCAGTCACATTACGAGTAAAACAATATTAATAGCTATCTGTCATCTTGTCATTGTACCTACCTATTCCATTATAAATTAAGTGGCCAGTATTAATATATTATCTATATTATTAGATAAAGGTTTTAAACTCTTCAACAATTTCCTAGTATAGTCTTCATATAGTCGCTATCAGATATATGTATAAGACTTGCACTGGCGTTCACAGCTATATTTTATGGCCAAGCATTAAAGTGCCCAATTGCCCATTAATAGTTATTTGTGCAACAAGAGAGGAAAGTTGGTTTTTCTTGCGTGTGTTTAGTCCCGAGTAAGCGAAAGATTCTATCATTGAATCACGAGCGAAGCGAGTGATTCTCATATATATAGAATCTTGAGCGTAGCAAGGGACACAAAAACACGAGATGTAAAATAACTTTGCTCTCGTGTTACACATTCAACTTTTCACCTCAGTAGTGAGAAAATATTATTCACTCGCAAGAAAAACCAACTTTCCTCTCTTGTTGCACAAATAACTATTTACGCACCTTTCCCGCACCTATATACAGGGTGTATTTTGACGTAAAGCGTGTTGGACTAAAAGCGTGTTGGACGTAATGCGTGTTGGACGAAAAGCGTGTTGGACTAAAAGCGTGTTGGACGAAAAGCGTGTTGGACGTAAAGTGTGTTGACGTAATGCGTGTTGGCCTAAAAGCGTGTTGGACGAAAAGCGTGTTGGACGAAAAGCGTGTTGGCCTAAAAGCGTGTTGGACGAAAAGCGTGTTGGGCGAAAAGCGTACTTAAATTCATTTGGACGAATCGCATTTCGGACCAACAGCTATCAAATCCTCGGCGCGGAGGGCGGCATTGCTATTTGATCGCCATAAATATTTGCCTTGCCGATTTCTGCAATCAAATTAAAGCAAGTAGCACCTGCAGCGAGCGGCGCACAGACTGATTTTATTTGAATATTCAAATCTCTCTGGGCGTTCGCCGTAAACTATTGACCCCGATGCCAAGAGGGTTGATAATTCGTTTAGTTTGCTATCTCTCACCAAGTTACGACAATCTATATTTTAGTTGCAGGGATATTTTGTCGTGATGAAACGTACTTCTGATAAAAGTAACAAAATGGTTCTATATCGTCAGGACTCTTTGTTTATTGAAAATACTTTTGCTACGGCTCGCTGCCGCGGGCGGCGGGCGCCCCGCGTTGGAAACCGGCCGAAAGTAATAGCCGATTATACGCGCTGCTCGATCTAACCCAAATAACAATACACGCGAAGAAATGATGTAATAATAATTAATATTTAGGTGCGTTTACTCGAATTGGTAGGAAACGCAAGAAAAAATTTCTAATTTTGACGAAACAAAATAACACCGCGAGACAAGAGCGCCCGACGCCGCGCCGCCCGCCGCCGGCATATACCTATATTGAAAACGCTTATCACATAATTATTAAAATCCGAGGTACGTCTATCCCAATCAAGGGCACCCTTGAGCTGTTAGGCAGAGTTGGAGTTGACTGCTAATCTCAACTTCGGCCCAACCATCACGATGATCTTTGGACTCGTCCAAAGCTTAGACTGCAGCAAAAAAGCTGGACATTCTGAACAAGGCGCGGCAGTATTTTACACCAGAGCAGATCCTTAGCCTGTACAAGGCTCAAGTCCGATCGTGCATGGAATACTGCAGTCACCTTTGGGACGGATCTTCCAAATACCAGTTGGCCGCACTCGACTCGGTGGAACGCAGAGCTATAAGGCTCATCGGTGATGACGCGCTTGTCGAGGCCAAGCTTACCAACCAGCCTCGCACACCGGCGTCGTGTCGCCTGCCTGTGTGTCTTTTACTGACTTTACTACGGAGAGTGTGCCCGGGAGCTTTTCGAGCTCATACCACCGCCCTTTTACCACCAAACCCCCAGACGTACTGCAGGATATCATCCCCACCTGTAGAAATTCCACTATGTCGAACTAAGCACGTAATATTAAAATATATACGTTTAGATAGTATATCTTTAATATGAATAACAAAAACTAGCATAACGTTAAAAGACATAAAATATTGCGCTAAAACCTAAGCCTTAATATTATATACACACGGTGGAATTTTGTAATGCCACCTGAAGGGAAAGTACTCTTAATACTGTAGATAGAAAATTTTACTGAAAGAAAACATGCCTTTATTTTTGAAAAGAAAGAAAACTGCGTTCAAAGACTTTTGAAAGTTTGCTTGCCACACCCGGGAATAGAACCGACTAAAATCTGTTTCAGGCAATAGCGGGATTGGTACCCAGAACTTCATATTATAGACTTTATAAAGTAGGTACATGCGTGTGTTTCCGCCAGCGCACTCTGGTCCCATATTGAAGCGAGTCATATTTTACAGTCAATAAAGAGTAATGTGGGTCCATATTTTGTCCTTAAGCGGCCATAAGCGGCCGCGGCCGCCCGCCGACGCCCATATTGAATATAAACGTCCGTCATCATAATCCGCTTAGAGAGCGCGTACGGAGTACAACGGCTACACCACTTCAATGTAGCATACGTATTGTGTTGGAGGCTACGATGATTAGCGTTTGCGCTATGATTTATAGAGCGGCGTACCCCGGCCCGTCTCGTCCGTATTCAATGGCTGATTGGATGTTAGCGCCGCGCGACGGCGGCGGGCGGGCGGCGCCGCGCGGCGCGCTAATGATTGATGTGCGCCCTCGTACAACGTTGTGCGGCGGGCAAAGAGCCTGTAACTTCTCGTCTTAATAAACGTACCTTCAAATTGACATTCCTCATGCTTAGAACATTCCACACTAAACGGTTCTAAAATTTATATAGATTAAAATTACTCTTCTAGGGTGTTTAAAATGCTTGAACACCCTAGAATACCTAATAGGGGTATTTCTCGCACATATAAAAATGGCGACGCCGGCGCCGCGACTCGGCGACTCGGCGACTCGGCGACTCGGCAACTCGGCGACTCGGCGACCCGGCGACCCGGCGACCCGGCGGCGTGACACGGTGACTTATGCGCGTCAGTCAAACGCGCCGCGGCAACCGTAATTCATTCGCAGTTTCGCGCCAATAACAACGGGCCAACAGCAGCGTGTATGGTAATGGGCGGCAGGCTGGGCGGCCGCGCGCCGCTACTGCGTGCAGATCGCGTAGCGATACTTACATACATAATAATTAGGGGAATAAAACATCAAATTGCGTTTATGTGCAAAATTCTCCGAGAAAAGACAGATGCCCCTGACTTGCGCAAAGAGTGTCGACTCTTAGCCGACCGCGTAAGTATATACCTCAAAAACATAAATGTGAAGTGAGAGCCAAGTTTAATATCATGATTATATGCCTTGGTTGTTGACTTCAACGACAAAAGAAGTGAGATCTAAATGGGTGCCAAGTTCAAAGCCTAAGGTCCGACTTGGCTAGTTCTCATATACAAATTATTATTAAGTACCTATATACCTACTAAAACAGTCATGGAAGAGCCCTAAGTTCGATGGCTAGTTTCTACCAGCCAGCCAAATTTCCGGAAAAATAAAATAAGAACTTACAGCTTTAGAACTTGCGAAGGCTATAAAACACCAGAATTCACCACTTAAACCCGTAGATATCCACAAAACGACAAGAAAACAGAATGAAATCGCTTTGGACAGTTTTCAATAAAATGTTTTGGGCGTGAGGACATAGGTTATGATCCCATCACTTCGCTGTTTTCGTTTGTCCAACCATGCACCGAACACCCTGTATATTCAGTTTTTCATACACTTTTTACATCTTGCGGGTAAGCACAGTGCCATCATCTCACCTGATGTAAAGTCATGATAAGGCCAAGGTGGTGGAAGCACACTTCACCCAGAATCCTCAACTATTGAGGCACTGGCTATCTTATCTCTAGTTGCTGGAACACAAAAATGCTACGAACATTATTGTTATGGCGACATATTTGTATAAGATGGTGGTAGCTAGTCAAGCGGACAAACAAGCCCTACTACCAACCAAACCGAGTACACAAACATGGACCCTCCGCTAAGAATCAAACCCGGGACCTCTGGGTCTGAGACCGGTGGTCTTAACCATTACACCACAAACACACTTATTTCGTAAATATAATATTACGATCACCATGGCGATGGCGTGCGAGGTGTTGCGAGTCTGTTTGCTGGATGCAGCCAGCCTATCTGAACGGCACTGACGAAGTGGCAGGTGCATAGTTGGGCACTAATTAATAGAGTCCGTTTGTGACGTCACATCAGCGTCTGCAGAGGGCGGAAAGAGGCGGAGGGGCGGAGGGGCGGAGAGGGCTCATTTTCTAAGTACGGGGCTCCGGGATCACGGCCGCCGCGAGCCGACGCGGCTGCTCCATGCAGCGTTCAGCTCGCCACACTGCAGCTAGTTTGTCGACAACGGCCGCCGGCACCGGCACCGGCACCGGCACCGGGGCACAACCTCCTGTGTGTAACCATAATTATGACAAACTAGTAAAAAGTAGTTACCTACTGTTATAATAATTCAACAACATGTTATTCCGTTTTCCTTTATTCTGTACTAGTTATTCAGTAATTATTTATTTGCTTTGAACAGGGTTGCATGGTGTTGCAAAAGCTATAATATATAACAAAAAAGGTGGTGGCTTTCATAAAAACTCATAAATGATTATAAAATTAAACGAAATAAGTAACACAACTTGGACTTTCGTATAATATAGATTCGTCCGTGGAGTGGTCAGGGAGATGCCTGACCTGCGGAGCTGCGGACTGCTCGACGCTCATGCCGTCACGCGCCTGCAGATAGCACAAACACATTTATAATTTCTAACAGTAGCAATTGAAAGATGTATAAAGCGATAAAAGTTAAAGTTCCCCGGCCGTAAAGCGGGAGCGCTCTTCATCCTTATCGCTGGCTCGACTCAGCCTGTAATGTAATGCTATCGCATTGAACGCTTTCTGTAATAAAAGTGGCGCGGACTCTCCCGCAAGTATTCCAGTCTGCAGCTTTATTCGGCAATAACGCCGGCGCCGCGATGCTATGCAAAAAATGGGTTTATTCGTCTTCATGGCCGCGTGTGAGAGCTGTTGACCTGGTTGCTGGCCAGCTGATGGCGTTGCCAATAAACGATCGTCATTGTACTTACGTGACCTAATGTATGAGTGTGAGTGGTGCATGGACATGAAGCCTCCGCCTAGGCCCGGCACGGCAACGCCTGACAATCACATAATGATAAAAATTTAACTACTGTGGATAAAAGCAACAATGCATTTACACGATTATTAATTTATGAAATTTCTAACAGAGGAATTACTTTACTTTAGAATAGTGGTTTCCATTTCTGGTAATATACTTTGTGCATAGATAAAATTCCATCGCACATTCCTTCATTTGTTCGCCATAAAAGCGCCTAAATCTAACATTAGCCCACAAGCGGCACGTCGGCACCTCCAGAGCCGATTACGGCAAATCCAATGTTCCTGATTGATCCAGATTGATCCATATTGGCGGCGACACTCGCCCGCGCCCTAATTCACCGCCTGCGAGCTGAAATGCAACGCTATTCGAACACAATTTTCAAGAAAAGCATTTTAAGTATAACTCGTTTTCAATGTAAGTAAAATGAGAAAAAAAACTATACGAAACCAAAGGAATGTTACTCGTATATGTTTGAGCGAGAAGAGAAGAATTTCTAAGTGAAGACGCTCGTCGTAAACTCTAATCGACGTTAATTCATTATAGCCCCTTCTCCTCCCCCCCACCCTTCACGTCGTAGAACTTCCTCGTTTTTATTCCCTTCTAATTGAAGTCCGCTGACCGGCGGCGCCACTCGGCCCACTCACAACTTTTTAATATTTATTTATTTGAATATCCGCAACGTTGGGCAGTGCACGAGCCTCTCGACCTGCCGATGCCGCCTCGCGATCAACAACTTGGTATCCCTGCTCAGATGCGGTTCCCGCAATACGCATTTAAAGTCTTCTATTAAGAGTCTCCTTTTTATTAAGAACTTCTTGTCCGGTCTGGCCTTCTCTGAACCGTTTATTGTTAACTCGTCGCAAACGCATTGAATGCACTCGTACGCTCGTTGATCAATATCTGCAGCAATATTGCAGGTCTCAAGTCTCAGGCAACTCTAATCGATTAAAAGAAAACGCACTCAATCAACAGTATTGATAATGAATAATTGACCCATCAAAAATATAAATGTGAAATGAGAGCCAAGTTCAATATTATGATACTATGCATTGGTTGTTGACTTCAACGACAAAAGAAGTGAGATCTAAATTAAATGGGTGCCAAGTTCAATGATCAGTCCTGAAATATATTTACAACAACATCAAATATTTTATAACATTTTAAATTATCATTTCTTCTTATAACATAGGATAATATATTGAAGCCTAAGGTCTGACTTCGCTAGCTCTCATATACGAATTATATTATAGCCTTCGCAAGTTCTAAAGCTGTAAGTTCCTATTTTATTCTTCCAGAAATTTGTCTGGCTGGTAAAAACTAGCCATCGAACTAAGGGCTCTTCCATGACTGTTTTAGTAGGTATATAGGTACTTAATAATAATTCGCATATGAGAACTAGCCAAGTCAGATCTTAGGCTTCAATATATTATTCTAAGTTATAAGAAGAAATGATATTTTAAGTTAATATAAAATATTTTATGTTGTTATAAATTTTCAGGACTGACCATTGAACTTGGCACCCATTTAGATCTCACTTCTTTTCAACAACCAAGGCATATATTATAATATTCCCAAGTAGCATCACAAGCTGTATAAAAGCTGTATTTGAACTTATTTTTATAGTTATAAATATAAAAATAAGTTCAAATACAGCAATATAAAAGGGCTGTATATCCTTAGACCTTATAAGTTAAATAAGGGCACACATTATAAAACTTTTAGCGTTAGTATAGATGTATATTAGCGTAGAAGAGAGCAGAAGCTGTTTATTAGCTGGTTAAGAGCTGTTAATCGGTGTAAGGAAAAGCAACTACACTCCAAATAATATTTTATAATGATAAAAGTTTTTAATATGAGTTTGAAGTGAATTAGAAAACTATGAACATAACGAGAAACATTTCGTACAAGAATAAAATGGTGACGCATATGTATATATTTCAAAGTGAAATCACAAGTACAAGTTAAATCTTAGAAATCTGATGGTGTTAATTGTTAAAACAAAGTGCAAATCAAATTTTATTGTTAATTTGTGGTTGGTTATTGGCAATATTTTAACGCGCCAGTAAAACAATCATAAAAACATAAAGATAGTTATTAAAGACGGGTAAGTAAGTGTTTGTTTTTAAGGTTATAACTATATAAATTATATTTAAAATAATAGATTTTAGGACACAGCGATCATTATTTTAGCTGATAATCATGAAACGGTTCAAGCTATTATAAAATTTTAATCTAATTAACTAACATTGGTTTAATTATATTTGAAAAATTTTTTCATTTGTTCTAAAATGGCGACATTTTGGCGATAAAGCTGTACTATTGATGTAGTTTATTTTTTTAGTTTTAAAGCACTCTTGTAGACAGTAGTTATAAAACCACTGTATTCACGAGAGTGCCTAATTACACTTAAGGATTGAGTTCTATAATGGGGGTCGCGTACATCATTTTACAGAAACAAGTATCGAGTGATACCATAATAACACTTAGTACAGTAGTAAGTAAGCGACCGCATACAAAAACCAGACTATATATAGCATTAACGATAAAGCTAGCTTAAATTTTCACAAAACGCTTAAAGCTGTACAGTTGAGTGTTGACCTTCTGTTTTAACACCCTAAGCATCTTTTGACACTCTTGCACGTCATTAAAAAACCTTAAGTTCTAAATGAACTGTTAAATTGATGTTGTAAACGCTTGTGTGCTACTTGGGTTGAACTTGGCTCTCATTTCACATTTATGTTTTTAATGGGATATCATTACTTTTTGTACAATAATTATTTAACTATTTATAAGTAATGATCTTACACTATTGATGTGCGCTAATTACTCATAGAAATAATAATTAATACTAAATCCCAGTTATGACACGCTACCGCGTGTAATGCTTTTGTCTAAATAAAAACAACAAATCCAAAGTGGTGTTGTTTCGAAATGTTCTGTTCGCGCCGAGTTGGGCTGGGGTGGCGTTTTTTTTTCAATATCCAAAACAATCCTCTCTAATAATAAACATTATGCAAAATCCCTTTAAGTACCGTAGGGCTGCGTGGCCGCGGGACCCCTCCCCGCCGCCGCACCGCGCCGCTGGGTCACTGGCCCACCGTATTTCTTTCAGGAACCTATGGAACGGTCACTATGGGCAAGTCATTCCAAAGTCAATGCCAGTATTGCTAGTATTTTATGTTTAAACATCTGCCTAGGCAAAATATAATTATATTAAAGATACACTATTAAAAGTAAAAATAGAACTTATCATTACTTATTATCACAATATTAATTCTAACTATATCACCGTGTCAGGCTTTTTACTAATATTTACCTTGAAATATTGTTCAGCTTTTCCGTTGCGTTATCAATAAGCATCTACCTAATATCTATAAGCAAACATAGAATGTACGTAATGTATGTAGATAGGTACTCATGCCTCGTACTTGATATGGTGTCGAACAGTTCCTTCTATGGCGATAATATTCCACGTATATTAAGCCGCCTGCCTACTTATATCGGCATCTGACACTCCAAACGGGTTTAAATATTAGATCAGGCTATTTTAAATATAAGCATTCGGCGGGACTGGAGTCACCTCCAGTTGTATAAATACTTATGCCCATCAATTATTTGATAAGACTTTTTTTTAGAAAAACAAATTGTTCTCCGCATACTCGGTTATGGATCCATTTATAAATAACATAATAACGAATAATCTACACGATTAGGTACTTTTTTTTCAAAAATAATATCAAATGGTTTTTTCTTTCCTTTTCTTTAAGTATAATTTATAGATAATCATAATTCAAAGAGCTTTTGTAAAAATCACAATAACGTCATGATAGCGACTAACAGTCGCGAGCCGGCGACAACCACTATCATGTTTTTACGAGTGGCGGGGACTTTTAAATTCATTAAGCGCGCCGCCTGCGCTCGCCCGCCCGCCGCCCGCCGCCCGCGCCCGCGAGCTGCCCTGTGTGTGGCCGCAAGCTGCCCACGAGTAACCGACTCGCACCGCTTCAAGTTAGATTATTACACAACCCTTTAGTTGGAATAAAGGCGACTTGCCGTAATAAACTTGATCGTTTGTGGTAAAGGGATTATGTCGGCCACATGTCCCAAAGAGAATGATTAACTAAATAAATTGCCGTGTCGTTTCCCTTGCTCCCTTACACTGTCAAATAATTATCGAATGTAAATGGAAAATGATTAAAATTGTGTTCCCTATTAAAAAAGTTATTGATTAATTAGTAGCTGCTTGAGTTTAATCTGGTCAACGCTATAGGTATATTATAATAGGCTCTCTATCAATATTACAGTGACGAATGTATTAATAATGTAATACTGAATAGCGGCCGTGCGCCGGGCATCGGGCATCGGGCGCCGGGCGCCGGGCACCGGGCGCGGGCGCTCCCCGAGCAGGAGCGGTCGCACTTAATGCGCAGTTAGCAAGTTAGCAAGAGCCGAGTTCAGAGTGGTTCATTGCATTAATGTGTAAGTTACAGATGGTACATTCGAGTCCGTTCCAGGTATATGTTCCGCAAATAATTATATTTGCAGATTTTAACAAAACATTACTTTAGTAAAATTCTTAACTTCGTCGTAGAATTAAATCTTGATACAGATCATCTTTAAGGCTTACCTATGTTAAAACTGGCCAACACCAGGGGATGCTTTAAGTACGCCGCCGCCATAATTTGGAACGACTTACGGCGGTAAGTCGTTCCAAATTATGGCGGCGGCAATTAAGAGTAGAACGAATAGGCGGCGGCCTATTCGTTCTACTCTTTCTCGTTTACTACCAACCTTTAGGCACAAATGCCGAAATTGGCCACTTCATAAGCAATCCCTGGTATCGGCTTTAAAATATGTCTATCATTGATGCATAGCCACCCGGCTCCTGTTTGTAATAAGCCACCGATTCATAGACCATTTGTATTAACTAAATTAACTAAAATATAAAATATTTTAAAATATTTTAATATATTCTACAATTAATAACCAACGGTCATCATGAATTCGAGCATCCATGTAAACCAACCACAATATTACACTCACACGCACTTATACACATCGACACAACACGATCAGATTCACACCTATTCTGTAAGTTATCATTCGACAAAATTTCATTTACTTACCTATTTTTATTTTTAGACTACCTACCTGCGTTCATTAATTATGTCAACATTTTCTAGTAGCATAATATGTTTCTATAATTGGCTTATGTTTAAGTAACATCATCTGTACCTTGTGTTTAGTTAAATGCTGTTGAAACATTGTTGAATAAATAAATAAAATAAATAAAATTAACGTCAAGTTATGTTGGTCAATGTGCAAAAACATTATATTATTGATGTGTAACATCTTTCCGCTCGCTTTCTATATAAGCAATTTGTGGGTGTGATTTCGTGAAATGGGATGGGAGTATGTGTAACAATGTAACAGGAAGTCGGGGAAGCGCGCAAGCTCGCGCCATTTTGTAAATTTAAAATCGATATTATGAACATGACATATTATTATTTTAGGTGACGTATGTGTCATTTGACTTTACTATCAAAGGTCATTTTGATATGTCAAATATCTTCTAATTATTATTTACTGCATTTATTTTATTGTTATAAAATGATGTAATATCTGACTCATTTTTTTTTTCAGAATATAATGTTAGAATTGATTAATTTTTTTTTAAATTTATTAGGATAAACACACAGTGACAAATTACAAATATTTATGAGATATACAATAACAACTATTAAATTTGATACCAACATCGTTTACCCATTTTACATTACAAATATTAAAGAGCAGTACGTACGATAT
>CAUJAO010000478.1:0-19319 GCA_963082485.1 Eudonia mercurella
ATGACATCGTAATTCGAAAGCATAACATTACGTTTAAATAAAGTAGTTTTAGTACGTAGTCCGCGGGTATTCTGATAATAAATACTTAGTTCAAGTTCTGTTAACGGTAATTAAGATATCTATATGTAAAGCTATGCTGGCAATAGATAAATATTTCACCAAATTATGCCACAAACAAACGAAATCAAACCGAGTCGCAAATAAATAATAAGAACAATGTAAATTGTAAGGCGACTGCACATCTAACGCAACTCGGCCGATCCCAAATTTGTTAGCTGCACTACGAGCGTAATGATGACACTGAACGAAGATTCTAAGAACATCGACCTTAATAAAATTGAACTTTACTAGTAAAAATAGATAAAAGCAAAAATTATAAAATACACTGGTGGATGAGAATAAATATTTTGCGTACTCACTATTTGACGAACTGGACCTAAACAGCATTACAATAAAGATAGTTTGTGATTGATCATTTGAAGCATACACTGACAGCGAGCATCGGCAGAGAAATGAATAGCGAGCGTAAACAATGTCGCCAGGTGTTCTACACCCAGCGGGCCGCTTTCGCGCACTTAACGGAATCGGAGGCACACAACTTAAACTAAGATGGGTATAATATGTAATTAATTGATAAATAGAATATCTTAAAGTTATCATTTGATTTTCTTGAGATCGGCTTCGCAGTTGATAGTGAAAATAGGTGATCCTGGAGACTTTCGGGCGTGTATCTTGCAGTTTTTTACCCATAGAAACTGGAAATCTGTTTGATGTTTTATGTTTTTAGCTTTAAGTAAAAGGTTCTTGTAATATGCCGTAAGATGGTCGTTTATAAAGACTCTGCCCGTTCCTTCAAAGCCGACACTGCCGGTGGTAAGATTCTTGTGTTTGCGGGCAGCCACCATGAGGTCTTCTTTTTGGTATTTGTACAAAAACGATATAATAATTGGCTTCTCAGAGTCTTTTTGGCGAGTGGGAACTCTCGTGATAAAGTTGATATCGGTTTTCCTTATCGGACAATCCAGAGTTTTGCCAATACGTTCCGCTAGGCTATACAGGTTTTCATTCTGTTTCAGAGGGATGCCTTTGATTTCTAAATTGTTGGTACGAAGCCATTGCTCCTGTTGGTTAAACTCTTGTTGTATCTTATCGACTTCTGCACGTAAGACGGGTATCTCCGCAACTTGAGATTCAATTTTCTTGACGTTTGTCTCCATCTTGTTTAATTTCTCCGTGAAACATTTGATAGACTCATGGGCCAGTTCAACAGAGTCCTTCAGGTGCTGAATTTCTGATTTGATGGACTTGACATCTTCAGATAACGTACCAAGTACCAGCAACCTAGTAGCTATCTTTTGCAGCTCCTCTTGTACGGAAGAACCTTTAGTTAGTTCTATAGGCGAACTCGATGTTCCTCTTCCTGGGTGCGAAGGAAGATTGCTCCTGCATTCGGGACAACGCCAAGTAGACTTGTTTCGGCCCAACTTCCGATAGTTGGCTTCAGAGATACCAGCGCAGGCAAAATCAAAGTGTTTCTGACAGGCACAGCACTGCGCTCCCTCCGACAGCGCTGAGTCGCATCTTCCACACTTGAACATAATTTTGACTCGGCCGATTACACGTGCGAACCGCGGTGTAACAACCCCTGACAGTCAATACAAGGTATGTGGGGTATACGGTGAACCGAAGCAACCGATGTAACCAGTCGAGCGAGACACCGAGCGGCCGGGCTATCATCGATATACCGGAGGTCTTGATTGATGGTTATGTTGGTATGACGATGTGTTAGCGACCAGCGAACGTAGCCACGGGTAACGCACGTTGAAAGTCGTAAGACAGGGGTCTATATCACTGGATATCGAAAGAAACTCGCGTTCTCGTTAGGACGTTTGAATACCGTGGTGACTCGCACCGAACTGATACTTCTTGATCTTACTGATACTATTTTAGTTTGGCTGATTATGTTCAGTTTTGTATTTAAAAAAATTTAAGAACTGGCATTGCCGTCGAGTAAAAGAATACTGAAAACCTATCTCTAGATCTATGTTAACTAAATATGAGTAAGTTAATTCCTTTATTTATTTTATTTTTTTAAATTTATTTATTTATTTGTTTCATAAATATAATTCACAATGTATGTATGTACTTATAAATAGATACACAGGATAATTATGGACCCCGCAGGGGCACGAAAATTAAGTAGAAGAGAGGAAGCGCTTATTACTTCGTTTTGTAGTATTTGACCTCCAACACACTTCACTTGCAGGTAGTGCCAAAAGCCCGCTATCCGCCCACCGCAGCCACGAGGAAATCCCGCGCCGCCGCCCGTCCCACACGGGGGCGGACGCGGGGCCGGGGACGGAGGCGGGGGCGGGGGCGCGCTACCACTCCGCGCCCAGCGTCATCGACGAGGTCATCCACCGCCGCGACTGGGAGCGCTCCACCAAGGAGCTGTACATCCCCCTCAACCCGCAGAACGAGTGCAAGTCCATCAAGTCCGACGTCAGCTCTAGCCCCGAGCATGCGCCGTGTGCCGAACCAGAATCCTCTTCGATAGAGTGCCTTAAGCCTGAACCGTCAAGGAAATGCAAGAAACATCACAGCAACATCAAATCCTCCAAAGGTAAAAAGTGCAAGGAGTCCAACAAAGACGATATTAAAGACACAGACGCGACGGAATCTGAAATGCCTAGTTTCTACATCGGTGAGTTAGTGGAGGAATCGCCAATGCACAGAGTGGTCGAAGTGGACTTTGTTGAATACGAAAGATTGTCGGAAGAGAGGAACAGGTCAATTTACAAAGCGAAGGACGCGAAGCAGACCTTCAACGAGTCGATCAAGTTGAAGGAGTTCCCGCAGGCGCCGCTGCGGGCGGTGCGCGGGGCCCGGGGCGGTGACGTTATCGATGAGGTCACTGGTGACGTTGTGGACGGCGTGGACCGGTCGGGTGCGGTGCACCACACCATTGAGTCGCGGCTGAGCTTCTCCAGGCCTTACCCGCCGCCGTCTGTAGGTGAGTGCACTCCCGTGGTCTATTTAAGCAAAATCTTGAAGAGACATAGAATAGATAGTTACTTATAAGTCGTAAATACCTGGTCGAGTTTAATGCCGGCAAAACTCAGGTTTGTGCATTTTCGTCCAAGGTAACTCCCTTCCTTACTCCTCCCTCTCTTCAGAACTCTCCGTTATCCATTTCGATGGACCTCAGCATTCTTGGCATGGACATCGGCCAGGAACTGAATCCAAAATGCTACATCGAGAGTGTTATTTTAACTGCTTCCCGTAAGTTGGGTATTCTCAATAAGGCGAGGCGGTTTTTCACTCCCGAGCAGCGCTGTTTGCTGTACAAGACTCAGGTGCGATCGAGTATGGAGTATTGTTCCCATCTATGGGACGGCTCCGCTAAGTACCTCCTCGATGCACTTGATAGACTGCAAAGGCGAGCGGTACGCATTATCGGAGGTGCAGAGGTTACAGCCTCTCAAGAGGACCTCCAGCTGCGAAGAAACGTTGCTTCTCTCAGTGTCTTCTACCGGAATTATTACGGTGAGTGTTCTGAAGAGATTTTCGATTTGGTCCCGCCTTCTCCTTTCCTCTCCCGGACTACACGTGCTGGTCTTAGGAACCACCATCATACTGTACAGACAATCAGTACTCGTACCAAAAAATTTGGCAAGTCGTTCCTCTGTAAGACCATTCGGCTTTGGAATTCTTTGCCGGCGCATGTGTTTCCCAGCTCCTATAGTTCCGAAAAGACCCGCTTTTAAGCGGGGCGTGAAACGGCACTTATGCAGGCCGTCATGAATGGGTACGCTTGTTACCGTGCTTGTTACACAATGAGGAGCGTCATTATTTTGGACTGCATCGGCACCCTCAGGCAGGATGTGATCACTATGACGTGTCAATATAAAAAAAAATAATTGCATCGCATTATATTGACCGCAAAGAAGTAATAACAACCGTCGTGACTACTTAGTTACTGGGTTTTGTTTGTAAACACATTAAAATAGTTAAAGCTTTAAAATTGCCTTAAATTCCATTCATACGTTTTTCTCCAGAATATTGATGAAGTAAATGGACATTTATCAGCTGGAAGGTTTTTGCCTGCATGCGTTTGCGAAGGTTTTGCATACATCAGTACGGACAGGCAAAAACCTTCCAGCTGATTTGAAAACACTTTTTGCTTTGATAAGCAAAAGTGTTTTCAAAAGGTTGCACACTAAGTTTAGATCTAAATCTATTTAAATGTTTGTGCATCCTAAAACTAGTTAAAGAAAACTTTTATGTAATTGATTACAGAAGCTGTCGGGTACGAGGGCGGCGCATGCTACTTGGCCGAGGTGGGGTCGGTGTCGACGCTGCGGCAATGCGGCGCGGGGGCGGGGGCGGATGCGAGGGCAGGCTCGGAGTCAAGCGCAGGCGCGGGGGCAGTGCTGGCGACATCAGTGGGGGCGGTGGGAGCCTTGCGCGCGCGCCACGCCAGCGACGGAGACATCCTCGCGCCGTTGCACCGGCCCGAGTCGGGCGCCTTCTCGGGTCATTACTCTTGGTTTACTTCTTTATTTACATGTTACGACCTCCAACTAAGGATCAGGCAGCACGCAGACTCCAGCATTTCCATCTCCTTCAGAACCCCACTCGATAATGAACTCAACTTGGAAAATGTGTATAACAAAAATGATTTAGCTAACTTAGCTCCGAATGAAATGGGTAATGTTGTCCATGTTTTCATCCCAGGGCAGGTAGACATTCCAGGATGCATCTGAACGGCTACCACTGTTAAGATATCGCAGTAGACAACGCGTCAGTCCTTTTTTGAAACCTTGATCTTATCAGTAACACGGTGCCCAAAACCAAAATGCATTGCCACAAACCTTTCTCGTCCTTTGAACGTATTATTTACATGTATTAGATCCGCGCTGTGCCAAGGTGCTGGTGCTGATGGTATGATATTCTTGTGTCCCCCCAGAGAGTGACCTAGACATCGACCTGGAGGCGCTGGCGGGCGAGGAGCGGCCGCCCGCCTACCACGAGCTGCAGCTCCACGCCGAGCCCAAGAAGGAGACGGCTATCTAGAGAGCAGGATAGCAACACAAACGGTGTACGAAGGGAGCAATCACCGTCAGCCGAAGATTAGTCTGACATTTGAACGAACAAGTTTATTTCAATTTGTATGGGATATAAACAGTGTCACCTAGTGTCACTAACCTGTACGTAGCTTCGATACTATACAAATTGTAGTTTCTATACTCACTCTAATAGTGTATAGGAGTCACCATCGACTGATTTTTCTGACAAGCTTCCTGGTCTGTTACTCCAAACTTTGATAAATCAAGATCATTTGGACCCATGGTCAAAATATGCACTATGAATGTTTCGTGTTCCATTATGTGCAATTCTTCTGTTCAAACGGGGCATCCTAAGCAATGATCCAGGATTTCAGTGTTTGCCTAAAGATCCCTCTTTAGTTAGCAGTCGTATGTCAAAAGCTATGCCAGTGTTAAGGATAACCTATTCTCAACGTTTGCGTGCAACCCCGTGTGGGTAACCGGGGTAGAGTTAAATGTGAAGAGGTGTTTAGCAAAGAGTTGTATCGTAATGTTGTTTAAAGGAATTATATGGTGAATTCTCGCAGCCTCGTCTTTGGGATTGGGACTAAAAGCGTAGTCTAACACCAGAGTGCTAATAGTCCTTTTAACTGACAGTAGGGCCAACTCGATCCCATACAATTCTCATACAACAAAGTGGGAGGGTGCGAGTAAACCCATGGCGCGGGAAGGTAATGAATTTGTTAGTGATTGGGTTCTGCTAAAGCCGAAACAGAAACCTTAAATGTCTATACAAAGTATGGAGCAATTGTTTAGATGTAAGATAAGATATACTTACTTGAGATTAATTAATTCCAATTATTTACGTATTTATCTATACAATTGAATGTTTTACATTCATATTTTTCTAGTTAAATTATTATCTAAATACTAAATAGCCACGTTGAAGGATGTCGAAGACACATAGTGAGAGCTTGCTGTTGGTATAATTATTAAATGTTAAAGTTTTTGAATAATAATAATTATTGGTGTATTGTGTGCCTACGAGTATAACACTACTTATTCAATTAATAATTTAGCTGCATTAAGTATATGAAGTGAACAAAGACAAAAACTGTTGAAATTAGATTAATAATATTGCATCGAACTAACAAAAATAGTTTTTAATACACTTTAATTAAATTGTATGTACAAAAAATATCAATGTTCAAATATTTTACAAACATTCGGTACGAAAGTAAATAAATCATGTCGAAGCCTTTCCCTGTATCAAATTAGAGAACCGCTTAGAATAATGAAGATTGGACTTTTTTATAGTGATTCTTATTTAAATTTTATGAAACAATTAAATAATGATCTGTTAAAATGTAATTTAAGCCTTTGAACATATTTGCTAACTAGCTCCATGGTCTAATGCAGGGGTCTCCAAACTACAACCCGCGGGCCAAATCCGGCCCGCCACCAGTGCCATCAATCTGGCCCACGACAGCCAATGTTTTACTGTTGTTGTTGTTTCCTTAGGTGGGCAGAAAAATTAAAATTGTTTTGGCCCTTGGAACATACCGAAAAAAATTATTATGGACCTAAGGCTTCAAAGTTTGGAGACCCCTGGTCTAATGGATTCATAAGACAGTCAATTTATACAACGATGTGCCTCGACGTTGCTTGTGTGCGGTCTTTATGACTTACCGAATACCAGTCAGTACTGTTACTACGCCTATACTATACTAAACGAAAATGCTTTTATCAATAATGGTTTAAAAATAATTAAGATGTTTGGACATAATAAAAAAATAAAAAAATAAAAAAATAACAAATGTCATTGCAATCCACACATCTATTCAATTTTAAAATATTCGACGAGCAAGATTGTCGAATATATTTTATTATTGAAAATTACAAAATTAATATCTGAGATTATATAATAACCTAAAGTAACTAAAACTAATACAAAACTAAAATATGGCATCAAAAAATTCCTCTGCGTCGCAGTCGACTGGTAAGGTACCCAAGAGACTGGCGGCATTGCCACGTTGAATGGCAATGCTTAGTCTCTGGCCAAGGAAAAAGCCAGCCTTTGGGTCATGGGAAGTGTCAACCAGCTGTTGACAATTGTATTTTATAGATATCGTCACTTACAGAACGACAGGCAAAAATTATTACTAAAATTTAAGTGAACGTTATAGTGATAAAGTCTCGAGTTAATAGTTAGTGTTCAGTTTTGGCATGGACGACATGTTTCGGCGTACTCATCATCATCATCATCATCATCATCAACAGCCTATAAACGTCCCACTGCTGGGCACAGGCCTCCCACATGATCAATAGTGATGATCACGTGGGGATATCGGACCATAACCCACCACGCTGGCCCAATGCCGGTTGGTGGTTCGGCGTACTCATAACTCCAAAACTGACACGCTATTTTTTATTCAAACTGCCTTTTATCTATTTTTCCTATAATTCTGCTCTAAATAATATCTCGACAATTCATTCAACTCATTCCATGTCCTACACTAATGTTATAGCTAACGAATGTTTTATGTAAATGTAAAAAAGTATTTTATTTATTTTACACAATACTTGAAAAACATGTTTAAAATGTTAAAAAGTTGTCAATGATCGAGTCAATGAAATATTGTAAGCATATTTTATGTATTTATCAAATTCAAACGTGTAAACGTGTAAATAAAGTTTTTGGAGTATGTGTCTGTTCATTTTTTGGTTCGTTTGATTTGTTTTATATTTATAACGTTTGACCTCATACCATACCATTACCATTTGTCCCGATCCAATGCGAACCCTTCGGAGAATCTAGGAAGGAACGGGGGCTCGCTTATGCGTGATGTCATTTCCTTTAGAAAACCTCTGACATTGTTTCTTAACAAAAACTATAGAAAACAATAATAATACCACCTAAATAGTTTTATTTGGGAAGTATTTAGAGGAGGTAAGTAATGTACAGTCGCGAGCATTAACATGTAACAGTTTTGACTAGTTTTGACTCTTACTCCATTGCATTAAGAGTTACACTATCATATAGTATATATAACCATAATCATAAATATAGCTTGCCTAATTCATAACTGATCTTTCAATATTTGTAAAAATATTAAGATCGGGTGTTGATGACGTAGTTGTCGACATTGAATAGTCCTTTGACTTACAGAGTAAAAGTAAATAATGTTGATTAATTTCGGCCACTTGGATTGAGCCATGATAGCATAGTTGGTAGTGCACCTGACCCGGCATGTCATGGGGTGCGGGTTCGAATCCCGCTCGTGGAAATTTTTCAACAGTTTGTCTTTTTTTAGAGTTACACTGTATACATGTTGAAGCCAAGACGGTACACACGCGTGCACATTGACCTACCACAAACTGTCAAAGAACGATGCGTCAAAACGTCCCCCCGAAACAACAGATTTCCAATGTATCTCAGTCAAAACATCTTAGGAAGTGGGAAAACCATGTGTAACTTGTTGGTACTAGCGTAGTAACTATTAACTAATCTGTGGTACTAGGGTGTTACTGATGCGAAACAGTTTTTTGTATTTGAAGTTAAAACTTGTTGCTGCTCTTTTTATGATACTACAGTAGGTAGTTTCACATACATAAAATATCCGATGGAGGAGGGGGACGGATCTCATACAAAATTGGTCTTCGTCCTTTCCTCAATAGACTATGACATAATGGTTAAACATTTATTGAGGAAATTTGTCAATTTTGGACAGATTGATGTACAGAACTACCTGCACTTAACTGGGGGATATTTACAACTTGAATTCAGATTTTCCATGAATAACATGCCTGCAAATATGTCATCATCACCAGTTCATATTTATGTCCCCACTGCTGGGGCACAAGCCTTTCCTATAGATGGATAGGGAGAACGGGCCAGAAACCACCACGCCCGCCGGATCAGTGCGTGTTGGAGGTTATTAACGACTGCTATTGCAGCCGGGACCAACGGCTTTAAGTGCATTCTGAAGCACGGAGTAGCTCAAAAAGATACATTTTTGTTCACCTATCCGATGACCGACCTTTACGAAAGTTGCTTCACGTCAGCAATCGCAAACCACTGCGCCATCGATGTCCTCGTGCAAATATGTAGGAGGTAGGTAAAGGTGGATGTTATTGGGTGGAGCCAGTATGGCAAACATTAAAACATCTTTTCCATACACATATTTATTAACAACGCGATACAAATACAAAGAAACTGTATCATTATCAAGACGGCATTCTGATTTGAAACACAGTTCACACAACCAACAAACAAACTAAAACATTCATTTTACAAACATGCCTTTATTTAAGCTCACATAAGGCATTGCGCATATAACTTGGTATATTATAAAAATCTTTAGCTTATAAAACCTTTACCAATATAATATTATTTTGATATATAATATAGACATACAAATAGCTATGTATTAGAATATAGACATTATACCGAAATAACTTACATAACTATATTTGGCATCTTGATGATAAGGTATATTTTCAAATAAACAATAATAATACAAAATATAATGCGGTAATAATATAGGGTAATAATAAAAGGTAGTACCTAACTTTTTTTTTAAGTTTTGAAAAGAGGGTAAGGTTCACTGTGTGCGCCTTGTAATATTACAACTGCAATTTGTTGTGTATGTTGTAATTATAGATTATAGGTCATTGACATTGTACCTAACCCGTATTTCACAAATAATATTATTCTATTCTATTCAAACTTAATAATAAATCTGTCTGTGTCGCCAGTATGACAGAGAAGTGTTATATATTATACTCATACTCGTAATATATACTTATCAGAAAAATCTCAAACCAGCCACTAAATATAATAATATTGTACTGGCTAGTTAATTCGTTGTATATTTTTTTATAATATTAAGGCAGTTTACGGTCTTTGCAGTGAAGTAAGCTTAATAATTGTTTAGAAGTACAATAACCATAAAGAATATACATATTGTTATATATTAATAGAATTGTAAACCATTTCAAAACTTTTGATAATACAGGATTGTTTCCAATCATGAACCTAGTTCGAAGAGAAGTTATACTTTTCATTCGGTTTTCGCTCACTAAGAAAAGACATCAACGATCATAACAACGATGCTTACAGAATAACAATTCTTAAAAATATTTCCATTAATAGTCACTAAATTAATTAATAATTTAAATTAAATAATTATAAAATATAGTGAAAAAATTAAATGCCTAGCAGACCCAGCCAGGAATCGAACCTGGGACTTCCGCAATCCGGGCGGCTGCACTGACCATTATAGTACCGGGAAGGCTGGCGTAAGCACTGAATTTCTTCACTACTTTGATTTTGACTGATGAATCTGCTTAGCCAATCGGTTGCCATAACCGTTGGATAGATGGCACTACTGCCGCTAAAAAGTAGTCAAAATCAAACTATGTTTTCAAATTACTTAAAAGTACTTAAAAATAAAAAATTAAAAAATAATTTATTCGTTTTTTCTTCGCACTGGGAGGCATCGACAATGCAGTAAGGAGGTTTACTACTTAGTGGCCCTTGCTGCATTCTTCGTCAGGACGGTAGGTGTAGGTCTTGCGCTTTGCATAGGTCTCAAGTTTAATACTTCTATGCTAACAATGTGACGAGAAGTCCAGCTCTAACTGGAAATTCAGGCAAATTTTTTAGGTTACCTAATTTCAAATAACTCCGCCGATGTCGGTCCCAAGCCATGATGAAAAAGGAAGAGGGTTGGAGGAGAAAGTCCTACCGTAAAACCGTCAACGCCGTGTATCGGGCGGCGGTAAACTAACCCGACCAGCTCCATGTCCAGATTATATATGGATGGCTCACAGTGACCTAGAGGGACTAAATCCTCTCTAAAAGACTGCCGTGAAAGGACATGGGAACCCACCACGATAATTTTCTCAAGAAAACCTCATGGATATGAACACAAGAAAATATATAATTGAACGCCCGACTAGCAATCGGCGCCACCCAGTTATCGGGCTGGTTGGTGTATAATTGGCGACTGAAACTTCCGATGAGATGTTATGTCAGGCTTCTGAAGAGAGAGTTGCTACAGATGTATCGAAAAAACTATCCACTGGTACAGAATACCGTATCGGCACGTGGAATGTCCGCGGACTTTTGCAACCAGGAAAACTTACCATCGTCGACAAGGAAGCCGAGGAGCATCTTATCACAGATGTGTGGACAAGGACACTTTACTACTCAGTCAGGGAACACTATGTAAGTACTTCTCGGGGTGCGAAGACTCTAGCAGCAGTGGCGTTGCCATTTTACTACCTGCACAGATGAACAAATTTGTTCTAGGGTATAACTCAGTATCTGACAGAATCATTACCATGAAACTGTCATTCTACCACGCTGAACAAAGTGCAAGTGTATGCTCCGACTGAAAAAGCCCAGCCTGAAGTGATATATTTATTTTTCAAGACAATCGAATCGACGCTAAACTCGATACATAACCGGGAAACCACGCTAATTCTTGGAGATTGGAACGCGAAGGTTGGAAACACTACGAACGATGACCACATCAGAGCGACAGTTGGTAAATATGACCTTGGCTCTAGAAGCGAACGCGGAGAGGCTTCTGGAATTCTGCATAGAAAGGAAACTAAGCATCATGGCGTCTCTACACCTGGAGGTCCCCTGGCGATCGATATAGGAATCAGATTATCCTAATCTATTATCCTAATAAACACACGCTGGAGGTCCTCTGTCATGAATGTGAAAACCTTTCCCGGTGCTGAGTGCGGCTCAGACCACAATCTGCTCGTTGCTAACTTTTCTATTCGTCTGAAAGCACTCAAAAAGAAACCATCACCTAAACCCAAAACACTGAAGCCACCGGAACAGTCATTCTTCCACCAAAGTATGTTGGAGGCAAAGCTTCGAGAAGATCCACCACCAGCTGAGCACAACGCTAATTCCAATTGGGAGCATCTTTAATCTCAAATTTGTGAGACTTTAGATCGAATCTCCGAAGACGCAAAATCCAGAATGGCAAAAACAAAATCAAAGATATGGATAGCGGATCATACATGGGAGCCTATTCAACGCAAGAAAGACGTGAAAATTAAGGGATTGAGAGACCAACAAGTAAGAGAAGAGTACACAGACCTTTGCAAGAGCATAAAAAGAGTTGTCGCCAAGATAAGCATAACTTTATAGAGCGTATGTGCTGCGAAATAGAAAGTCACTCACTAAAGTTTCATACTTCTGATCTTTTTAAAGAAGTCCGCATCCTCTCAAAACAATTCAAACCTAAGTCATAGTCATTGAAAACACAGACGGATACCTCATTCATGAGCTTGATGGTATCGCAGATAGATGGCGCGATTACTGCATAAAGCCATAGAGCTTTATGCAGTAATGATCCACGTACATCCAACAGTAACTTGCCTGAGTGGAAGGAGATAGCCCAAGAACTAGCCATACTACGTTCCGAGATAACAGCGGCCATTAACAAGCTAAAACACAAAAAGGCTCTTGGCCCGGATCACATCACATCGGAGATCCTGAAAGGTGGGTGATAAGGGAATTGACACACTGCACACGATCTACAACAACATCTGGCGAAAAGGCGAATGGCGCAAAGACTAGGCGGAATCGATCATACTACCACTTCACAAAAAAGGCTCTACGAGTACTATAAAATGCGACAACTACCGCACTCTTGCTTTAATTTCACATGGCATCAAGATTTTGCTTTACATTATTAACGCCCGAATTCGTCATTTCCTTGATTGGCAAATTCCGCAGGAGCAGGCAGGGTTCGTTAAGAACAAGGGTACTCGCGAACAAATCCTGAATGTCAGACAACTCATTGAGAAGTCGTATGAATTCAACAAGCCGATCATAATATGCTTCATTGTTTACAACAAACAACAAGGTCCTACTCCCTCCTCAAGATCCAACTCCTTCCTCAAGGCCGGCAACGCATCTGCGATTTCTTTGATTTTGCGGGTGTCCATGGGCGGCGGTGATTACTTTCCATCAGGTGACCCGCCTGCTCGTTTGCCTCCTTTTAATATTAAAAAAAAACAAGGCCTTTGATTGTGTCAGCTGGGATTATTTGTGGAGGGTCTTGTCAGAGCTGGGAGAGCCACCACACCTTACCGCACTGCTGCAAGCCCTGTATTATCATAACTAGGGCATTGTACGGGTGGCTAAAACAACTACCGAATCCATTAATTTTAAGAGAGGTGTATAGGGTTGCCATCTCTAATATTTGGCAACCAGGACAAGACGCGTGAAAACCCCGGATTTTAGAGCCCAAAACCCGGACATGTCAACAGGTTTTTATGAAACTCGAATTCGAATTGATTCGCGTTTTAATTTTCGATCCGAGTCCCATCACTAGTGCAGTGCCAGTGTCGGTTCATTGGTTGTCCACACCGCGGCGGCCCAAGACTTTAAATTTTTAAAACCCGGGCTACAAATGAAACCCCGCCCGGACGCTCCCCGGACGCCCTTTAAACTAGGACAAATCAGGGGAAACCCAGACGGATGGCAACCCTAGGTGTAAGACATGGCTGTATTCTGTCTCCGATCTTGTTAAATGTGTATGGTAAATATATAATGAGGCAAACCTGCGAAAACTGGGAAGGAGGAGTCACAATTAGCGGTGTGAAAATCACCAATTTGCGTTATGCTGACGATACCACCCAGCTAACGAAACCGAGATGGTCACTTCACTGAACAGGGTGGAGAGAAAAAGTGAAGAACTTGGCCTTTCCATAAACAGAGCCAAAACTAAAGTCATGGTGGTAAACCGCACGAACAAGTTAGAACTCACCGGTGCACTTAATCTTGACATAGTTGACAACTTCATATAACTGGGTTCTAACATTAGTAACAACGGATCGTGCGAGAAAGTTGTGCGCAGACGAATTGGAATGGCGAAGAATGCTATGTCGGAACTGCACAAAATATGGGCGGATAGAAACATCTCCATTAAAACTAAGTCCAAACTAGTGACCGCTCTAGTATTTTCCATCTTTTTGTACAGCGCTGAAACTTGGACTTTGAAGAAAGCCTTCGAGATGAGGTGCTGGAGGAAAATGCTGCGGACAGCACATCGGACCAACGCATCGATACTCAAAGAACTGATGATCACTAAGAGATTATCCACCATCTGCCTTCGAAGGATCATTGAGTTTTTCGGCCATATGGCCATATGGATCTGGCTATATAGCCAGGAAAAACGGGGACAATCTCGAAAGACTGCTTGTTACTGGCAAAGTCAACGGCAAGAGACCAAGAGGTCGCAGCCCAATGCGTTGGTCTGATCAGATCCGCACCACCCTCAACATCAAATTTTACGATGCCCCCCACGTCGCCTCAAACAGGAAAAAATGGCGGAACATCGTGAGAGACAAATTATATCCTGAAGGTCGTATCAGCATTGAGGAATATGATGCAAGGAGAAGTATTTTCAAATCGCCCTCTGCCAGTATGATGGATATTGTCATACACAACCTTTCCGTATGCTATTATTGGAAGGACTGAAACCAAACGTGGGATATTCATAGACTCCCCATCAGTATATGACGATGGTCAATCTAACTGACAGCCTGTGCTTCTAGTCTTGTGTGAGCAGCTGCTGGGACCAGGACTTTTCTAGTGAGGGATGCTGGTATAGGTCCAGGTGGGGGGGAGCTCAGGCCTGGCGCGGCGGCCGGGGACCCGGGCGCGGGGAAGACGCTGCCGCCACGCCCGGGAAGGGCCGGCGCAGGGGCGGGGGCCGGGGGCAGCTTGCACAGCGCCGCCATCGCCGACGCGCCGTCCCGAACCGCTGCAAGCAGGCACAGGAATCTTTAAGTACACATATCAAGTAGAGCCTGGACGCTGCGGCGCAGCATAATGGAAAGTGTCTGCCACAGCATATGAACACTTGCGACCCCAAGGGTATTTATTACGCGACTTGCAGGCCCTGAAGCCTCAGTTCTTTGATGTGTGTAATGTGTCTGTAACACGCCTTTCTCGCCTCTAAAGTAACTCTGTAAAATCAAGTAAAATCAAATGCTTCTTGGCTGCAGAAATAGGCAGGCAATAGACTGGGTGGGTGGACGCCAGCCAATCAGATTCTTGACAAAATCCAGGCAGATGTTTTGTGAAGGTATTATTTGTATAGATGTTTGTAATTAATTATAAGTAAAAAATTTCGTTGAGAATAAAGATCTTTAAAACTAAACCACAGCATAAAGAGACCCAGAAGGTAAACTGAATACATAACGCGCTCGAGCAACTCACAGATCTCTTGCACGGCCACAGATGTCGGAACAGCTCGAAACAGTATGAGCGCAGATGTGGCGAGATTCAGTGACCGTGACAGGTTGTCTATGCATGCGTTGCTTGAGCGCGTTTGTAGGAAGCTTGTCTTCAGTCTGCAGTCGAAATAAGGATTTCGTGTCTAAATCCGAACTCCTCGGAGAACCTAGTAGGGGACACGCACTACTCCGGAATGGCGTTTCCTCTACAAAACCTCTGACGGTGCTTCGATTAACACGGCTTAAGGAACCTTTTAAGTTTCTCGCCGCTCCCAAAAAAGCCCGCTGAAGCCCGGCGAAGCTTTCAGCTTAAACCGGGCTCAGTGGAAATCAGCATTCTCTAAAAAAAATAAAACCTAGGTGTACCTGGTTGCACGGGGTAGCCGGAGGGGCGCGGGGGGACGGCGGAGGCGGGCACCGCGCTCACCCACACGGGGTCAGCCTGCACCAGCTCTGTGGGGGCGGGGGCGCCTGTTAGCAACATTGTAGGAACGAGCCGGTTGTACCACTTCATGTTTAATGTAAGATAGTCCAACCAAACATTTTGTCACATCTATTTAATGATTCCACTGTACCTACTGCTAGGCGCTTAGGAAAAATAAAACATTATTTTATCGTACCTTACCTTTCATGTATTGTTTTATTTTATTTTATGTTAGGTACAAAATTAATGCTATATAGACACTACCGTTGTTGACCAACTAATATTAAAAGCGATTTACTCCAAATTCGTCATCTTCGAAACTGGTCATTTTCAAAACTTGCCATTTGTCAAGTTTTGAAAATGACCAGTTACGAAGATGACGAATCTGGAGTAAATCCTTTATAACAATACACTGTTTTGGATAGACGGCTTTTAAGATTTACTCCAGATTCGTCATCTTCGTAACTGGTCATTTTCAAAACTTGCCATATTCTAGATTCGTCATATTCCACACTCGTCATGCTATGTACATTCGCCTTCATAAATTATATGCTCTTTCATAGATATTAACCTCTTTCATAGATATGAACCTCTTTAGATTTATAACCAGATGGCTATTATTCATCTATCATTCCGTTAATGTCATTGTCACTCGATTAAATAAGGATGTGATATTATTACATAATTTTATGAAATCTGAAAATAATGTCTGAAATACAATTCATTGCAAGCGAAAGAGGAAAAAAGCTGCTATTACTTTCTGGACACAAGTACAGTTTTCACAAAAAAAAATCAAAATGGTACTGTTACTTGGAGATGCACAAGAAGAGGCGAGTGTTCCACTTCCATTACTTTGAATGAAAGTAATATAGTGATACGGGAGCCTAATCATGTATGTAGTCCAGATTTTTTTCTTTTTTTTCTCGTATTTAGTCCTGAATAAATTAGATTTAAACGATTAAATGGTTTTATTTGGAGAAAGCTAGCTAAAAGCTATTAACAAAGCATTGCATGAGAGGTCTATAATATTTCGGTGACTGTCTATAATATTTCGGTGACTGTATAATGACCAGTGGTCGGAGTAGGTATATTGATTTTAGATACTTGCGTCATGATATCATAACATGGACATGCATTTCTTCCGGAATGTACCGGAGTTTCCAAAAATTTGGTAAATAGAGTAATAAAATAAAAAACCATATGTAAGCAAACAAAATTGTTTATTGTTAATACAAATAATCATTATTACAGTTTTATTAAAAATAATTATTTTTAATCCTCATCGGTTACAAGTTCTACATTTTGATTTTCTGTCTCTATACAATTAAAATAAATAACTATAATTTTTTCAATATTTTCTAATTTTAAGCTATTTCTTTTAACATCTAAGATCCATTTGTAAGTGGAAAATGATCGTTCAACATCTGTAGATGTCAATGGAGCGAATTTGAAATAAAGTTTCTGATTATTTGCTACGCTTTTTTCAATACTCTCGCTGTATTCTCTAATTGTATCTAAATCTGGATTTCGTTCCATAACTGATTCTATTTTATTTTTTATATTCTCATTATTGCACTCGTTAAGCGTAGCCCTTACTTGATCAAATACTAAAAGTGAATCAGCTAGAGATAAATTTTGTTTTTGTAACTCTTTTAGGGCTAGTAGTATAATAGAGTAATTTTCTTCAATATATTTTAAATCATTTTCTAAATTTTGTTTTTCCAAAATGTTTTTTGCGTTTCGTATGGCTATAGCATCAGAACTGCTCAAGCAGGATAAAACTTCTTTTATTTTATCTAAATGTTGAGCGTAGTAAGATGCTGCCTGTAACCAAGTACCCCATCTGGTAATGACTGGTTGCGGAGGCAACGGTAAGTCAGGATATTTTTCTTTTAAAATGTTTACCCTACTAGGAGCCTTTAAAAATACTTTTTTAACATTTGATATAAGAATATCAACATCGTTGTATTCTGACCTTATCTGCTCACTTACACGATGAAGAGCGTGCGCCAAACATGTCACATGCTTCATTTCAGGTAAGTAATGTTTTAAATTTCGCCCTGCAGATAGCATGTACGCTACACTGTCAGTGCAAAGCATTAAAATATTGTCAACTTTCGCTTCAAAAGTGTTTTGCCATAAATTTTCTAGACATTGCAGTACAAATTGTGTTATTGTTTGTCCATTTACTGCTGTTAGCATTTTACAAGCAATCAAATAAGGCCGGCCTGCATTATTACTAGGATGCAATGGTTTTATTAGGAAATTGACTATGTATCGACCAAAAATGTCTGTTGTCTCATCCAGCGATATCCATAGTTTCTCATTTTTATTAGTTTCATAAATCGAATTGATTTTATTCCTATAAAACTTCTCCAAATAAACTTTTCGTAACTGTGATTCGTCAACCACTTTACGATTGGTACAAACGCAACAACAAGTACTGCACATATATTTCTGAAAAAACTCTTTGAACGCTGGATTTTTCATTTGCGACCAAGGAATATTGCATAGAATCAGGAACTTAATGAGGTCGAAGTAAAATTCCTCTTGCGGTCTCTTAAATTTTCCTTGATGTACAGCGCCTTCAATGTGTTTGGTAATGTTGCCTCTATTCACAGCTTTCAAATGACTTTCACACTTTGTACAGTATATAGTGCCACTAGCGTTATCGTAAAGTAGCTCAGGATAGTGCAATAACCACTTTTGCACTGTTTCAGCCTTGACCTTTGCCATATTTATTTATATCTCACCTAAAACAATGATTTAAATTTACAATATATACATACACAACTGTAAAGTCGATAATGAAATTCTGTTTCATATAAAGTGTTTTTTTTAACTGAAGCGGTGATAGCCCTGCGGTGTGCGTACCGGACTCTCATGCGCTGTGATGATTGCTATAAAGTGATTTTTTTAACTGTTTCCAAGTTCTAAAACCTTCTTAAATAGTGAAAATAATTAAAACTTACCCGTACAAAAACAACTTCAAATGGGCCCAATCCAAGAGTAATAAATCGATGTCCGTAGTTATAAGCCAAATTCGTCGTTTTAAGTAGATTTCAGAAGACAGTAAACAAGCCAGGGTCAAGTCAAGATATTCACAACACATAAAATAAGCGCACTCCACGAACCGAAATAAGTGAGTGAGCCACTTGGTCTGGATGTCGGTGCGAGCGCATTGTTTTCGAACAAACAGTCAATGAGTCATCCTGGATACTTGATTCTAATTGGTCAGATGCGTTGAGCATAGAGATAAGAGGACAAAAGACCCTGTTTGCCGGATGTCGTGTGTTGAAATGAATATTATTATTATATCATTTTATACATGCTTAGGCTTTTACTCCAACACTTTTACTACAACAAGGTTTTTACACACCAGTCATTTTTTACTATTAAATTCTGGTCATCTACGCCACTAGCAGCATAGCGTTGAGAGTATTGATACATTTTTAACTAGTTTCATGTAATAATTTCGATGTTTCGGTATTTTTATCATAATAATCCGGAAACTCGGAGGAGTATCCATATTAACATATACGTTTGATGTCAGTGACCTTAATTCAATA
>CAUJAO010000479.1:0-14542 GCA_963082485.1 Eudonia mercurella
CACAGATACAGTGGCTCGAGCGCCGGACGCCGCGCGTGCCACTTGCGCATGCATTGTCTTGAACATACATCATCTAAAACTGTCAACGTTGCTTCAAAGTAAACTCGTTTAAAGGATGTGGTTTAACTCGTTCATTGGGTGCACCGTGAGCACCACTTACTCCGACAATGCGCTCCTTAACAACTACAATCGGCGCAATAGAACTGTCCGCCGGCTTCAACGAGCTATTATTAAATATTCCACATCCGCATTGTTTGTAACGAACTAGACTGACTATTCAAACACACAAATATTCTAATCAACGATCGTAATGGTTAAATAGTTCTTGAAATAAATAGACTTCATCTATTTTCTTTTCAAATTTTATCGTTTATTACCTAGTGTTTACAAAAGGTGATTTAATAAAAAAATATTAAAAACATTATGGACTATAGAGTCTGTTAAAAAAGTATGAGCCAAATTTTGAGGGCGGTTCAAAATAAGTCTACACAATAGAAAAAAAAATAAAGGAAGTAATAAAAATAAATCAGGAAATAGTCTAATATAAAAAATCTGGATCATAACATAAAATAAAATAAATAATTTACCCTAAGAAAAATAGCTTTAAGTGAACTCCTCACCACGGAATTAGAAGGTTTTGACTAAGTCAAAAAATTGAGAATAAATAGTGATAAATAGTGACGTATAGCATATAAATAGTGATACTATGGTTCAAAAGATATTTGAGTATCTTGGTGAGGCTGCTAACTTGACGTCAAGCTAGCAGGCACCTTAAGATATACAGTTCATATCAAAGTGATTTATATGTCAAAAAACTGTGCATTAATAGTGAATCTTATACGCAAAATTTCAATCTCTAAGTGGGCTGCTGACTTGACGTTTCTTGGGATGGCGATTCCAGAGAAACGGGTACAAGTTTTAAACAAATAAATACATGAAAAAATTGTGCGTGAAATTGTGAATCTTACGATGTAAATAAAAAAAGAATTCTTCTTTGCTATTTTCCAAAAATGTAATGTAAACTTCTACCATACATTGGATTTTAGGTACAATCGTGCACAATTTTATTTATTGACGTACCTACGTCCAATATATTCAGTACCTACTGACATAAAGTCTAATTATTTTTAATTCCAGTCATAAAATGACACTTAAATCTATCATTGTAATGTCAGTTTGACATTATTTCTATGGAAGCTTATGACAAGCAATTGTCATTTTAGTGACTCGAACAAAGGTCTTTGGACTCTAATTAAAAGTCTCGGATAGTGGTGGACGAACGAGTGTCGCTGACGTAGTACAAAGAAACACCTAGAGATGGCGTGATTTTGTTTACGTGCGGTGATTACCACAACCCACATTTTTAAAGGTACGCAGCTTATCTTCTATTTTGGTATTTACAATAAAGATATATAGGTACCTAATGTGAGGTAGATATTTTCTCAGTCATTCAAAACTTTCATATTTACTATTCGACCAACATAATTAGTCGCATTATAGCTAGACTTTTATCATATTTTTTCAATGATTTACAAACTAAATATATTGCAGTGGTCAGATTTAAAACTGGGTGGATCCCACTTTCTCCATTGCGTATATCCATTGATGGATAATCTGGGACTGTTTGTCCCACTATATCCATTGCGACTTATCTCAATACAGGAACTGCATACTGGTCATGTTTTTACCGAAAGGAGGGTAAAGTATACATGATAGTGAATAACTTTTGTCTAAGAACTTTTCCTTAAAAATGGATAATTTTAGATTAACAGCTTTTTTAAGATTTCAAAAGAAATTACGCTGTGGTAGCCCTGGCGGTCAGCTGTTTTAGGAGAGAGACATTTGAGTTCATTGCCGGGGTTAAGGGGGTGCAGCACGGACGCAAAACTGCGAGTTTCAAGTTTCTTTATGATAGCGAGCGAGCGGCGCGTGGCAGTGGTGTGACAACGGCACACGAGTACGAATACGCACGCACACTAATATCTGTACAGAGTAGGCTGTTGATTTAATTAGAGCAATGTTTACTTTCGTAAAATCATAGGCGTCTGAGTAAAAAATAATAAAAGTCTTAATATTTTAATATTCATATTTTTTAATTGAAAACTAAGACAACAGTGACCTGCGGAATATCAATACAAACATTTTGATGTCGGATCATTGTTTCATTTGTGCTATATTTACAAAGTTTCCGAAGAAATAAGTTTTTAGATATCATTACTTTTACGTATTGTTTATGCAATTTCTGGGTATTTGTTTCAAATTCCAAGACAACCATGACCTTGTGAAAGGATCAAACTAACCTACACTAGTCCTTTTAATGTATATGACCTATTCAGCTCCTAGCACCAGTGACTTAAAAACACGTACATTTTCGAAATTCCGCGCTGCACCCCCTTAACAAAATGGCCGTTCTTATCAACTGTTTACCTGTTTACCTATCAATAGTGACATTCATTGACGCTGATATCATTATTTGCGACGTTTGTATCAGAAGCTTTATAAAAAATATAGAAATAATAAAAAGAGGCAGAGGCATTGCATCTAGCACGTACTCGTCAAGACGAATCATCCGAGCCCAAACTCGATGGGGTTGTGTCGTTTAACTACTGAGTTCCTACGGCCACCTTCCGGTTCCATCATCAGATCAGCTCCATGTCATAACAATTTTGCATTGTCATCCGATTTACACATGCATGAAAAATTTTAGCTCAATTCGTCAACAAGAAGGGGGTCAAATTTCAATTACTAGATTTGGCCCAAATAAACAAACAAATAAATTAATTAATTAATTAATTTGTTACAGGGCAAGCTAAATAAAAGCTTGTATGTAATAAGAAACGTGCGTGTGCAAGCAGCCGCGCGTGAGTAGCGCGCTACTCGCTACAAAAAATCGCAATGTATTTGTCGTCAGTGGATAAAGTGGGACATAATTAATTAGAAAAAAGCTTTATCCCGCTAAATCAACTTTGTATATCCATGGATAAAGAGGGATCGACCCTTAAAATTGATATCGAAGAAGATACGTTTAGTTTGTAAATCATTGAACAACTGTGATAAACATCTTGCTGACATGCGCCTAATGAGGATGGGAACGGATTTTTTTATTTTTTCTAATCCAGCTATACTCTAAGTGTGTTCCGCGGAACCCTAGGGTTCCATGATACCTCTGTCGGGGTTCCGCAAGAATTTAGAAAAAAAATCAAAACACCTCTCTCTGGTCGCTCCGCGGCTGCGCGGACTCCGCGGCCGCGCGGGGACAAAACGCTATGAACGTTATTTATTTATTTATTTGTATTTGTATAAACATGTGTTACAATAGCTGGTACAATATCTCATAAGTTTGGTATCAACAATTTTATACTTGTACAACCCGTTCGCTCTAAGTTTGACGGTCTGTGGAATGCGCGTACCCTCCCCCACGTGACAACAAAACTTATAATGTGTCATAGTTTTACCCAAATATGTACGTACACAATTTTTATTGTTACAATTAAATAAAAAATATTTTTATATTATGTTTTGCTGACGCTACTTTTCGAACGTCATACCTATCGCCAGCGGCAAACTTAAAGCGAGCGGGTAATATACTTGTGAGCGCGCAGTCTCTTTGATAAAAGCCGCCTCTGAATTAGACGCTATAGTTGTCAACAAGCGACTTTCGACTCTAACTTCAAAGGATAAAGTCGATATTGTTTAAATTTCTGTTTTTATTTTTGCTTTTTGTTTATCACAGGTGCCGACTCGAGTATTTTTGAGAATATTTGAGATCGAGTCTAGGACTAATTATAAAAGCGGCGATCGCGCGTCGCGCGTCGTCAGTTGACGATTAGCGTTCAGAGCGATAAGTTACTACCTACTTACAAGCTCGCTAGCGAGAAAATAGTGTTCATTGTTTTACTGCCTGCTGTATTCTGTTGTCTCAGTTTTATACATTTCTTCACCGTAGGTACTAAATTTAGTCTCTTATACGCAGTAACGATTGTGCATTATTTAAACCCCACTATCCTGACGTGTAACATTATAAATAAAGAAGAATGAAACGTTGGCTTAAAGGTGTTAAACGTGTTGCAACAACATCTTCTAATGACGCTGAATGTTCAAAAGCAGTGCGCGCGGAGAATATAGCAATCACCGATCCAGAAGATGATGCCACGACGTCAAGCTCGACGGTTTCAAAGACGAAAAGAAGGAAGTATGATGAATCTTATATCAGTTTCGGATTTGTTGATTCCAACGGCTCACCTCTCTGCATGCTCTGTAGTAAACTGCTTCCTAATAGTTCCATGGCACCTGCCAAATTGCGCCGACATTTAGAAACTGTACACCCCGAGTCTAAAGACAAGAATAAAGAACTTTTTGTTCGCAAAAAAGATCTGTTATTAGAAAGTCAAAAAAATATGATGCATGTAACACAAACTATCAACGAAAAGGCCACGGAGGCATCATATTTAGTTAGCTATCGCATTGCACAAGCAGGTGAAGCGCACACTATCGCTGAAAATTTAATAAAACCATGTGTATTAGACATAACAAAATGTATGCTCGATGAAAAATCTGCAAAGCATCTTTCTACTGTTCCGCTATCAAACGATACTGTTTCACGACGAATCCATGATCTGGCAAGCTACGTCAAACAAGAACTAGTTACACGTCTACAAAATACACGATTCGCCTTGCAAATGGACGAGTCGACTGATGTCGCTGGTTTGGCTATCCTGCTGGTTATTGTGAGATATCCATATAAAAGTTCTTTTGAAGAAGACATGCTTATGTGTTCACCGCTGCTTGCAAACACTACCGGGGAAGAAATTTTTAATAAAATAAATATATTTTTTGAAGAAAATAATCTCAGTTGGAACAATTGCATTGACATTTGTACAGATGGGGCCAAGGCGATGACAGGTAAAACAGCAGGAGCAGTGTCACGAATGAAAAATAAAGCGCCTAATTGTAGTTCCAGTCATTGTATTCTGCATAGACAAGCACTTGCGATGAAGCAAATGCCGTCAAATCTAAAATTAGTTATGGATGAAGCGGTAAAAATAATTAATTTTATCAAATCACGACCACTACAATCCCGATTGTTCTCATTATTGTGTGAAGATTATGGCAGCAAACATAAAACACTGCTGCTCCATACAGAAGTGCGATGGCTGTCTCGGGGTAAAACTTTAACAAGGCTATTTGAACTTAGAGCCGAGTTACAAATGTTTCTATCAGCAGATACTTCTTTTAATTTGAAGGACCGTTTGTATGATAAAACTTGGTTGTTCCGATTGTCTTTTATGGCGGATATCTTTCAAAAACTTAACGAATTGAATTTATCGTTGCAAGGTAAACAGACAACAGTGTTTCAGGCCTATAATAAAATAACTGCTTTTAAAAGAAAATTAGATTTTTGGATCATTTGCATTGGTAAGAAAGAAATAGAAAGCTTTACGTTACTCAGTGAGTTTGTTAGCGAAAACGACTCAGAAATGTTTGAAGATGATGTGTTTGAAGAATTGGTCCAATATCTCAGTTCGATGCGCGCATCTTTTGAAAAGTATTTTCCCGAAGAACACAATACAAAAATTAAAGTGAATTCATGGATTTATAATCCTTTTTTACCCAACTTAGAAAAGCCTGAAAACTTGCCAAACGAGATATATGAATCTCTTTTAGAAATGTCATCAGACACAAGTATGGAGTCACTGTTCAAAACGACGCCTCTCAATGATTTTTGGTGCAAAATCCAAGATGAATATGCAATGCTTGGCCAAATGGCTCTGGATATTCTTCTCCCGTTGCCAACTACATATTTGTGCGAAACAGGATTCTCTACCTACGCAGCCACGAAAACAAAATATCGCAATAGACTGGACGCCGAAGCTGATATGAGACTCCAACTTTCTTCCATCAAACCTGATATCAACCAATTGATGAAAAATAAAAAACAGTTTCATACCTCCCACTAGTTAGATTTTTCTTTTTTAATGTTTTCTATTATTGTCCTTGGCAAGTGGTGAAGTAAATAATAATTAGTAACTGTTACATTGTACTTTTATTATGCTGATTAATAAAGAATACACTTATAAAAACAATTGTTTTATTGTAGGGTTCCATCAAGTATTTTGCTTCCCAAAAGGGTTCCGTCATTAAAAAAAGTTTGAGAACCACTGTTCTAATCTATTAGTTTCAACTTAAAATATGACTTTTTTTTTCTGTAGTACTGCCAATTACTTCACAATATTTTTTCAAAAGTTTTAGAAATCACCACGTTTATGTGGTTGATTGCGTATGCGCTATTAGCAAATAGATAATAAGTTTAAATTTATTAAAGGATTATTATTTTCACAAATGGTCACAAAAAATGCTACTCATTTGTCAGTTGTAACAGTTTTTCTCAAACACTGAAGGGAGGGGGCACCAATATCACGTTTTTGCGCCGGTTCCCAAAAATCGTAGATCCGGGGCTGCATCACGTCATCCGATATAAGCCGACTGCCAGCAAACTAAGCGTGTTTTACACAAATTAATGATGTACAATAACTTGGTAAATAATAAATGTACCGAAGTAAAACAAAAACTATACGTTTTGGCATAACGTCTTCTTTAATGGTATACGGTATAAATAAACTTTTTTTTATCTTTCCCAAGTCCATTATGTGGGTCGAGTAGTACGTATAACTTCAACTTCGTACCTAGCTAATATTTCGTAGTTACTTAGTTAAGTATATCCCTAGTGCTTTAAATATTAAAGTTACCTACTTAAAATAATCTGAATTATTAAACAATTTTTATAATTACCTATTACACCTGTTTTATTCATTTAATGTAGGTATCAAACAATATCGATTTTCATTAATAATAATCATAAGAATAGAAGAATATCATAAGAATATATAAAAGAATGTCTATTTCTCATTTATAATTGTAATGTTATTTTTTTGATGAAATTTATATTAAAATTAGTATCAGTAGGTAGGTAGGTAGGTTAGTAGGTATACTTACCCTAGGAAGTAGAAAAAGAGGTAGAAAATAGTATTTGTTTCACCCGAATAAATAATATTAAACAGTAGAGTATTGACACAATTAAAAATTTGATGAGATTAAATATCTCTATTTATATGCTATATGTCACTATTTATCATTATTTATACACAATTTTTTGACGTAGTGAAAACCATCTAATTCCGCGGTGAGGCTGCTAACTTGACGCTCACCTTCTTATCATTCTCGAAGCTATGGTTATTAAGCCATTCGCTACCATGCAGGTCTTAATATTTTAATAGCATTGATTTCTTCCCTACACAAGCCTCATTTCAAATAGACCTTTAATTTTTCAATAGATTGTTTAAATATTTTTTGTATTCAACGAGCCCCGATGCAATAGAGTTTGTCTAGTCATACATTGTGATGAACATATTTTTCTTTTCAACTTGATTTTCGATTTCGAGAAAGGCACTAGCAGTAAACAATTTATACATTTTAATCACACTTATATTATATATGCGATAGTTTGTGTGTATGTGTGTATATTTGTTGCTTCTTCACGCTGCAACGGATGGATGGATTTCGATTTCGGCATACAGATAGTTTATAACCTGGATTAACACATAAGATACTTTTTATCCCGATATTCCCACGGGAACGGGAACCACGCGGGTGAAACTGCGGGCAGCCGCTAGTACTCTATAAAACTGACATTAATTTTGCACATTTAAAGAAATAATAATTTGCCTTTTATATGAACCCAGGAAGTATTATTTTACGAATAATCGCACAAAACAATTCATCTAGTTCTTAATTGATGCAAAACAGTTCATCTATGCCTCGCGTTGTCTTTTTTATGTTTATACGTAGAAAAATAAAAATAAATCAATTCAAAAAATAGAAATGAATTGTCATATAAGATGTCAACTGCTATAAAAAGACATGTTCAACGTATTTTGCTATTGTTTTCACTAATAATTTCGTACAATATGGGTCGCGGAAAACCTATCACGGTAGAAGTTCGAAAAATTATAATTGCAAACAATGAAAGTGGGAAATCTACATACCAAATTGCCAAAAATTTAACACTGCCATGATCTCAATACTCTAAGTAAACACTAAATTGAAATGTAATAACGTATAATCGAGCATACTATGTGGTACATGTTCTGCTTATAACCAATATTTAGCACATTCTACAAAACTATCTGATCCACAAAAAATTATTTAATTATTTTTCTATATAACCTTTTTATTTACCAAGATTAATTTCATTATAATGTTAATTTTAAGAAGAATGTTTTAATGTGAATGTTGTATGTAGTATTTAAGCTCTTCTGGTACCCACGGAAGACCAGCGTCGTGGTGCCAATCCGGTACTTCGATATTATGCTGAGTGGGAGCCATTTCAGGGCCACTAGTTTTAAGTTTTTTATGTTATGCACCAACTTATTGTTTCCTTTGTGTGGCAATGAATAAATGCTTTTATTATTATTATTATTATTATTATCTACGATTCAGTCAATCATCCAGCATAACAAAAAAACGCCACAGTTTCGTGTTTGAAGAGACTAGGCCGCCCTCGCCTTATAGTCCGGGAGGTAGCGTTGCATTTTAGGTAGTGTTTTTACGCCGATCGATTGTCATCTTTTTCAACAGATCTCGTATTACTAATAAGTAAACCAAGCGTCAGCTGGCGTACTCGCGGTGGGTGTGGGTGTGGGAGGTTCCGAAAGTGGTAAAAAAAAATTAAAAAATAAAGTAATAGTACGCCGCCGGCTGAAACTTTTTTCATAAATAGTTGAAATTATACTGAGCTGAAAAAAAAATGTCAGCTGCATCGTGGAGAGGGGATTATGTTTCAGCTGCTCACATGAACTTGTAAAAAAATACGTAAAATAAAGTTATAGTACCTACGCCGAATGAAATTTCACTAAACGATTGTTTAAATTATTAAAAGTACAAAAACAACAATCAGCTGCGTGTGTAGCGGTGGAAAGGCCGTCAGCTGACGCAGTAAAGATTAAAAATATTGGAGTATTGCTACTACGCTGTTTAAAAAAAACACATGAGCACAAAAGCACATAACGCGACCTTCGGGCTACCTAAGCCTGTCCCCCTAAAATTTCAAAACAGCATCTGCGTGTGCGTGCTAGTGGTGGGTTATCGACGTTTTTTCGATGAATGAAACGAGACTTTATCGTTTATTTTATACTAGTTGAAAAAAACAGTTTTTTTCGACTAGTTTACGTTTTCGAAGAATACTTAACTGAACAGGAACCAAATGAAGAAGATGATTCAACAGAGGGCGGTTCTGATGACTATTCATCAGACACCGATTATGAGAGCGATACTATGGATAATCAATCATAATAACGAATAATTTCTTCAATATTATCAATGTTTATATTTCTATTTTTAGAGTTCCGTAGTCAACAAGGAACCCTTATAGTTTCGCTATGTCTGTCTGTTTGTCTGTCCGTCCGTCCCCAGCTTAGCTAAGACTCTTAGTACTAGAAAGTCGTTATTTGGCATGGATATACATATCAATCACGCCGACAAAGTGGTCAAGCAAAATTTTATTTTTTTTAGGTTAGTCTTTCCCTACACGTGAAGTGGGGATGTATTTTTTTCTTGTCTACCCCATAGTGTGGGGTATCGATTTCAAAAATATTTTTTTGTAAACAGGGTTTGTGTAAACAGTTTTTTAACTGAGGCATCCGTTTGTGAACTATTAAGCTTTAAAGTGCAAAATTTTGTTAAAGTTCATAACGTTGTCAGGTGTGTGAACCTCTCGACGTTAAATAAATGTTCATAAAAGCCCTCTTCTCAGAGTCGGCATTATTGAGATGGGCTACGGAACCCTACACTGCGCGTGGCCCGACACGAACTTGGCCGGTTTTTTATCTTTATATTACCTTTCATATTAATTAATGTTATTTCCACCATTTCACACTCTATATTATTTTATATTATGCATGCATATATATACGAATATAAAATAAAACAAGAAAAACAACACAAAATGTTTTCGTACGGTATTATTACTTCCCGAGATTATCATTTAATTGTCACTATTCCAGTTGAAATTTGACAATATGATATTTTAATAGTTACGTGTGCGAAAACTATCAGTCAGCTGGGGGCGGGCAGGGGAGTTCTGTCAGCTGGACCTTGAAAGATACTGTGCATTACTCGAATAATCTGTATCTCTACTGCGTCAGCTGACGGTCTTTCCACCGCTACACATGCAGCTGATTGTTGTTTTCGTACTAAAAAAAAAATATTTAATTTTATTAAAAAATAATTTAAACAATCGACTAGTTAAATTTCATCCGGCGTACTATAACTTTATTTTACGTATTTTTTTACAAGTTCATGTGATCAGCTGACGCATATTCCCCCCTCCACGATGCAGCTGACGATTTTTTTCAGCTCAGTATGATTTAAACTATTTATGAAGAAAGTTTTAGCCGGCGTACTATTACTTATTTATTTTTTACCACTTTCGGATCCTCCCACACCCACACCCACCGCTACTTGAGCAGCTGACGGTCGGTTTACTCATTAGCCATATAAGATCAACTATCGTTGTTAATATCAGCCGGCTTACAATGACTTTTGCATTTGCAACGCTACCTCCTCCGGACTATTACTAGCGAAGCTTAAAATCGTGTTTTAACGAAAATTATAAAGAAAAACCGTCGTGCCCGTGCAGGAGAATTTACCGTACCATGGCGTGATATGATTCAGAAAGATGTATCGGTGAATCGGTATCGGCAAACGAGTTCTGAAGAGACGGGTTGGACTGGGTTACGGCTTTTATACGGCTAAAGAGTAACCTTTACTCACCTCACTTCAGAAAAAGAAAATACTGAAATTCGCCCGCGATCACTTAAACTGGAGTGCTGATAGTGGCGTCAAATTATATGGAGTGACGAATCCAAATTTGAGGTAACTGTCGGTGACGTGCGGAAAAAAGTTATCCGAAATAAAGATAAAGCAATTCGTATTTCATGTTCAGATTACAGAAGGTGCTTGGTTCTTTCTTGAGGCAAGGTATACACTATTACAATAAAATACCAAATACTGTACTAGATTTACCTTTAGATAAGTTTAAAAAACATGTAGTCTTCTTTACTTAAAAAAAGGTTATTATACAGTCAAAGAAAAACAGCCTGGCTATAATAAAAACGCATACTTTTACTACTTTTTATAATAAAAAACTATACCTACTGCTATGATAGCCTTTATAAACAGTGTCCTACAAATGACAAATAGAGTTGCATTGAACATTTCAATTAGTTTTGATTTAGAGTAGCTTGGGTGTGTCATGCTCTCTTTATTGTCTCTGCGGTGGTGGCATGTGCGTCGGGTCGTTACATTCCTAAAATATGGTTGAGCGAAGCGATGGCTGATTCATATGTCATACTCGTGAACGGGTGCCGCCTGTGGAGGCTGGTCTGCTCTTGCATACTTGTCTTATTTTTATTATTATTAACTATAGTTTAACTTTCTTAGACAGGTTCTGACTTTTACTAGTACTGTATGACATTGTATAAAATTAAACTGGTAAATGGTATTTTTGCAAACATAAATATTTATTTTATCATTTTTGTGTTTTTTTTTACATGTTTTAGCGGAGCCTTTGTTACATGTTTTTAATCAGTGTCTTAAAAAGTCATATTTTCCGACGAGATGGAAAATCACGCGGTTTATTCCCGTACTAAAAGGAGAGGCAGGTTTTGAAGTTAGTGGATACAGACCGGTGGCGGTACTGTCGACACCGGCTAAAGTATTGGAATCGATCGTACATAGTTGTGTATTTGAGCAAGTTTCCGCTCAACTTTGTGAGGCTCAACACGGATTCAGGCCGGTTCGCAGCACGACCAGCAATCTATTAAACTTTATGTCATGCGTTGTCCTCCAAGTCGATGCGGGAGTGCAAGTAGATGGTGCCTATTTTGATTTCAAAAAAGCTTTCGACATGATGGATGACGACATATTACTGGAAACATTGGCAGCGGTCGGTTGCACTCCTAAATTACTACTTTTTTTCGCTTCATATATGAGGGACAGGCAAGTTTGTGGAGTTTGCTGGTTACAGATCCGATGCTTATTTTACAAGATCCGGCGTAAGTCAGGGAAGTAATTTAGGTCCTTTAAATTTTATAATAATGATAAATGACTTACCGGAGGTCATTGATAGTGCTACCTGTTTACTATTTGCGGACGATTTGAAACTGCTACTCGCTATTAAAGATAATAATGACAGCGAGAGGCTGCAACGTGATATAAACAAAGTGGTAGATTGGAGTAGAAAAAACAAACTTCTTTTCAATGCCTCAAAGTGCTCAATCAGAACGTTTACCAAAAGGAAACAGCCACAAAAATATAAGTACCAACTGGATGGAGAAGTGATGGAGCGAACTGAAACAGTTCGTGACTTGGGCGTGCTCATGGACACCGAGTTGACATTCCCTAATCACATAGTGTCTGTTTGTAAAAAAAGCTTATAGAAGTTTAGGATTTATGTTGAGAAGAGCACAAAATTTCACAAACATAAAAGCCATTACGGCATTATATAATGCACTCATTAGGAGACAATTAGAGTGCTACGCCGTCATATGGTCTCCACATGAAACTAAATATAGTATATAAAACATGTTGGAGAAAATACAAAACAAATTTGTGCGTTATTTGGACCTTAAGCTTTATGGTGTGTATCCATACTATCCGTTAATGTACCCAACTCTATTTGTTCTAGGTATGGTTGGGTATAACTAATTGGTGGCAAGGAGGGACTTTGCACTTGTATTGTATTTATTTAAATTATTGCGTGGAAAAATTTCAAATCCAGAATTGCTAAAGGGGGTGATGTTGCAGGCACCTGACAATTATGTAGGAAGGAGGCGACAGCCACGGCTGCTAGTGGTACCACGAGGCAGGAGTAATTTGCTAAGTAAAGCCCCGATCACACGCGCTCTGCACACACTCAACGAAATTTCCCAAATTATTGATATTTTTCGTGTTCTTTGAGTGAATTCGCCAAAGTATCATTGTATATTATATGTTATAAGCAGTAGGGATCACGTTATCGAATTGGGATATGTCCTGTCACATGATATTGTGTTTGTGTTAACACTTTAAACGCCATTTGACCAACAAACAATTGAATTTCTATTGTGTCTGGGCCCGACGGCGGTCAACCTGTTAAGGGGGTGCAGCGAGGAATTTGAAAATTTACGTGTTTTTAAGTCACTGGTGCTAGGCGCTGAATAGGTCTTATACATTAAAAGGACTAGTATAGGTTAGCTTGATCCTTTCACAAGGCCATAGTTGTCTTGGAATTTAAAACAAATACCCAGAAATTGCATAAACAATACGTAAAATAATGATATCTAAAAACTCATTTCTTTAGAAACTTTGTAAATATAGCATAAATGAAACAATGATCCGACATCAAAATGTTTGTATTGATATTCCGCAGGTCACTGTTTTCTTATTTTTCAATTAAAAAACATGAATATGAAAATGTTAAGACTTTTATTATTTTTTACCCAAACGCCTATGATTTTACGAAAGTAAACATTGCTCTAATTAAATCACCAGCCTACTCTGTACAGATATTAGTGTGCGTGCGTATTCGTAGTCGTGCGCCGTTGTCACACCACTGCCACGCGCCGCTCGCTCGCTATCATAAAGAAACTTGAAACTCGCAGTTTTGCGTCCGCGCTGCACCCCCTTAATAAATAAATAAATAAAATAAATAAATGTTGTGATTGTCCTTTATATTTTGTCTCTTTATTTGTGACGGAAAGTGTCCTTTTACGATAGGATATTTTCCAATTATTTTTGACGCTGTAAGGGAGAAAAGAGCTTGACACTTGCTGAGTTTCTTGCCGGTTCTTCTCAGTACAAGGTCTCCCGCCCAGAGTAGACTTACGAACCAATGGCATAATGACGTTCATAAGAGCTATTTGTAGCCAAAACTGAATAAATGATTTTGAATTTTGAATTTCATAGACTGCATTAAGAAAAAAGTGAAATTCCCTGGTTCTGTGATGATATGGGGCTGCATGACAGCACAAGGAGTGGGTCGCCTGCAGTTTATAGAAGATACTGCTAATGCAGTAAAATACCAAAACATTTTGGAAACAAGTTTACTGCCGTCCATTTCGATTTTGAAATATCAAAATGCATACATATTTCAGCAAGATGGTGCTTCCTGCCATACCGCAAGGACAACGAAGGCTTGGCTTGACTCTAAACGAATCCCTTCAATGGAGGGGCCGTCGAGCAGTCCAGACTTGTCCCCAAACGAGACCCTGAGGTGGAAAATGAAAAAAAAAAGCTATGGAAGTATTCATCAAGATCGATAAATGATTTAAACGAGAAAATCAAGGCTGTGTGGGATTCCACAACTCCAGAAGAATGCCAAGAGCAAATCGCCACGATGCCAATTAGGATCAAAGCCGTTATCGAGAGTAAAGGAGACACAACCAAGTGGTAGACGAACTATTTTGCGTGTTCAACTTCGATAGTTGAACTTTTATGCGTTAACGTC
>CAUJAO010000480.1:0-18673 GCA_963082485.1 Eudonia mercurella
CCGGAAGCGTAAAGACAGATGAGTAAAAGTATAGTAAAAGTTACAAAAATACGTAAATCGTAAACGACTCGACGATTCCTATTTCGAATTCTGTTAGAGACGCGACAATTTTTATTATAATTATCGTTTACAATGTAATGTGAACGACGCGTGATCGATGCGTAAAATAACTAAGCTAGTTTACAGTTCCTCTAATACGATGTCGATTCGAGTCCGAGCCGCCTCTGACTGTGTGGTAACGGCGGGCCCCGTTGCAGGCGTACACGAGCCTGTGCGACCTGCTGATCCTGTTCTCGGAGCAGCTGGCGGCGCACCACCCCGGCGACGCGGCCGCGCGCGACCTGGTGCTGGCGCCCGACGCCGCCACGCACGACCTGCTCAACCAGTTCATACAGGAGTTCGTGTTCGTGCACCACAACTACGGTACGACCCGCCCGCTGATCACTTCGCTCGTTCCGACTCGAGCTCTCATTTATTTAATTATTTATTTCATTTAAACGCTCGAACGAACGATTCACGATTCGTTTCAGTTTCTTAGATAAAGTTAAAATTAATGAAGCGATACGTTTAAAGGAGCGTCCGGCGCTTTCCATGACAATATGACAGTATTATTATAATCATTTTAGTTTGTTTAAAAGAAAAAAGAATAGTCGGCAAAAAAGCTGCCGAATACCGAATGACTACACGATTTACATTCGATATATTATAGTATAACATTATTTTTTTATAAAGTATGAATTATTGTTTAAGACTAATTACTATGAAATAAACTACCTTTTTAAAAAAAAAATTTTACGGGTAAGCACAGTGCCTCGATCTCTCCTGATGTTAAGTGATGATAAGGCCAATGATGGAAGCGCATTTCACCCGGAACATCGGCTGCACTGGCATTTTATCTCTAGCTGCCGGAAAACAACATTGCTACAAACATTGATGTTATAGCGACATATTCAGATAAGATAATGGTCAGTCAGGCGGACAAACGAGTCCAACCACTGACCAAATCGTGTACACAAACATGTACACCCCGCTGGGAATCGAACCTGGGACCTCTGGGTCTGAACCGGTGGTCTTAATCACTTGACCACAGAGGCGGTTATATTTACCTATAAATATTACAATTAAATTACATTTAAAATATTATTATTACATCATTGAATGATCATTCGATATAAGCCTTTGCTGACACTTGTTGACGTCATAACAAATCATTTACTATTTCGTTATCACAGTTAGTTGTACAGATTGTTCTACGGGTTTAAAGAGTACCTCCATAATATACTTTACAGCAGACAAAATACATTAAATTAAAACTACAATACTCCAGAAAGGCTGGCACATCATTGAAGATAGTTGGTAACTGATTGTTTTTGTGCAAGCTATCTATCACCATGACAATTAACTGTCTGTGTTTCTAAAATAATGTGCAGATATCCCACTGTGGGATATGCTCTCTGATGATAAAGACTTTCAACAGACAAAACGATATTTGATTAACAAAGAAACACCTGTTACCTTGCTGGCTAAGACATATAGTTGTTTGCCAGTTTCTATGTTTCTTGACGTATAACATCGATAAGTTACAGTAAATAGTTTTTGAACGCTGTAACACACAGTCAAAAGTGTATAGAAACGTTTCAGTCGTTGACGCTTGACATCAAGCGTAATAACCGAGGTAAGTCAACTGAGTTTAAAATCCTTCTGTCATATGATACACAGGTTTTAGTGTAAATTACATCATCGTGAGGGCACCATTAACTGTAAATAATATCTGTTAGAAATAAGTTATCGTAAAGCAAACGCAAAATTATCATATTATTCCTTATGCATAATGTACTTCCAAATAGTCATTGTATGTAAAAGTTTTAAAATTGTATTACTTTTGATTATGATCATCTGTCCAGTTATTTTAAGATTTAAAATAACCTTATAAACCAGGATCTGCCTGGGGTATTTTTTAACAAAGTCTAAACACATTGTTTCTCTAATTCATATTTTAAAGATAAATCCTTAAATGACTGGATTTAAGGAAAATAAGTATTTTGCAGTTAGCATCACCTTGATTAAAGCAACATAAGTGGTTAAAAGATAAATAATAAAGATAAATAAATAATTATGGTTAGAGGAAGATTTTCATAACCACAGATAACATTCATTAGCATTCACAACAAGTATTAGCATCTTATATAGTAAAGCTAGCTTACTTCAAATTCAAATTCAAATTCAAAAGATTTATTCGGCGTAGCGTACTTCGGTACCTTAATGTGAAAATATAATAGTGCGCTTCTATCAATTTGATGCTGATACATCTTGTATGTTTATATCTAAGAACCGTGCGGTCTTCTTGGTATTTTAACTCGCTAGTGGTGGCAAATATGTTCGTGAATATTCCTGATGGTTTGTGTTTCATTACTCAACTAAAGTGGTGTTTGATTACCCCTCCCAATGTTAAGTATAACATTTCCTTTTGGCGATGCTTTTCATTTTGCAACTGACACTCTAAATTAAGTTTTTAAGTTGTTGTTTGTCAAGTTCCAATTGTGTCTCGTCTGTCGTTGTACGTTCTAGTGGCGTTTGCGTTGCTGCTGGCGGGTTGAAATATCCGAACGTGATGTGCATCGTCAGATAAAATTATTATTATCTGACGATGGGAATGGGAATAGTGGGAAGTGTGCACTGGAAAGGATTTCAACATTAGGTCTTTGTCTTTTCTGTAGTTCGTGTTCGGTTCACGTGGTGCACACTCGCGGGAGGCATCGTTCGTAGTTCCGTTCGCTCCGAGACGAAAGCGCAATGGGGCGCTGTCGTGCGAGAGTCGCGCCGTCGTTTGCATTCGATATCGCGGCGTCTTATTGCGCTTTCTTTGCGAACGTTCCGTGTTCGAAGACGGTCACCGAGAAAAAAATATGCATTATATATAATAGCGGGGCCGGGCGCGTGCCATAACTTGGTTGTTTGGTTGCATGTGCGGCGGCGGCGGCGGCGTGCGGGTAAGCTCCGGCCGCGCGCGCATTTTGCCTTAGTAACGGCCGGGGCCGCGGAGTAATGCATATTTTCGTCTCGGGCCGCGCGGTACTAAGGGAAAATGGTCGCGCTCAGCCAAAGCCGACGCGTCGGCTCGCATGCTTGTTCACTCTCGATATTTTCTGTTGCGTTCGTCGTCTGTCGCTCGCGGCGGCCGGCGCTCACTCCGAGTCTGTTGGCACTAATCGAATGACCGCGCTGGCCGGGCTTGTTGTTTCCTTTGGCTTGTAGACGTAGCTGTGCATGTCCGTAGTCGCTCGAACTGATTCTACAGACGAACCACTGATTTCCGAAACAATATAATGCCGATGAAAAGGTTGGCTGTAGAATAGTGGGAGTGAAATAAACTTACATGGAATGGCGATGTTTCAAATACATATTGGTATGCGATGATGACGTACGACTCTACTTGATCGGAACTCATATTCACATTGGGAACATGGTTTAAAGAACTAAACGGTCAAGTTACGAAATACAACAGTCCTTTTAATTTGCTTTTCTAACATTATGTTTGCCATGTTATATTGGTTTTTAGAAGCACTGCATTTATAATAATTATAGTGATATAAGTTTAGTCGCTGTAAATATAACTTTCACCTCTAAACAACCTTTGATGTTGAAGAAGAATAAATCAATAAAACTTTAATGTGGAAGTAGCCTGTTTATGATTTATTACTTAAGAACTCATTTTGATACCTTCGTGTTTTTAGTTAAAAATACTATGATATTTGCAAATAAGATAAGTTCTATCAATGGCGACTAAATATTTTACAAAACTTTCGTCACTGTACATCAGTTATGCTCGACATTCGTATTCCCACCTGGCCACGAATAAAACAGCTTTATCGTCGTCTTTTACTACGCTCGTGCATTCAGCGGCGCCGGCGCCGCGCCGCCACAATCGAGGGAAGTGCAGTTTTAAAGCGTTTATCCCGCTGCTCGTGCAGGGCAGCCTTAGTCTCGGTATTCAACATAGCAAAAATGGGTGAAGAAGAAAAGAGACGTACAGTATTCCAAAAGATTATCAATGATAATTATAACAATAAATGGTGATTATTTTGTTAGAACCGACGAATTATAATGCATTTGTTAATTTCTTATAAAAATATAACAAATATTATATATAACTCACACTGGTGTTAACTATCAGATAATTTTCATGATAATTATCTTGATAATTTCGAAACCTAGTTGTCGTAAATGTCCGCATGTCTGGTGCCTAGGACACATCTTTCCTCTCCGCCCGTATTCGTTTGATGCATACCGGTGCTCGTGAGCTGCGTTAGGTGGGAATACGTTTGGCACCGCGGCTGACGACTGGCTAACGCGCGGCCGGTTGCAGACGGTCAAGACGAGAGACGCATCGAGGAGCTGCACAAGCGGCGCAACTTCCTGGCTGCCTACTGCAAGCTCATCGCCTACAACGTGGCGCCCATCCGACGAGCGGCAGACGTCTTCAAGCACTATATTAAGGTGAGGCGAGTCTACGCTGTACAAACTCATGCCGGGTTATGGCACCAAAGCTCCGCCCCTTTTTTATTTATTTTATTAACACAGTTATTACACCAATTACATTAATTAATCTTTATAAAACGAATGAAAAATATTATAAATTTAAACACATCAGTTGCGATTAAAATTAGTGTGGGAAACATTTAAAAAAAAAATTTTATGAATCTTCGGACAATATTTCTACATACTAAGACTTGAAGAGAAAACTGTACCTTTTTCAAACATATTGAGCACGGAGGATTGTATGATTTGGCACAATTAAAGTTCATATCTAAAGAGTTAGGAAACAAAATGTATGTAGGTATAATATGTGTCACAAAATATATTTAAAAAAAACATAGTTTCATACATTGTTTTAAAATCAGCGAAGTAAAACTGTCAATGTCAAACACTAGGTCTGTTTTTTAAAATTTTCATGTTCAATAGGTACAAGCCCTCAGCAAAATTTCGACCACCGGGCAACCATTAGTGTCGTATAAATGTGGTTTACGTCAGAACACTTGAAATAAATCAGTTCATAATCGTAGGGTGTATGTAATATGATGTTAAAAACGCTGAACTTTTCCGGCAGTGCTACAACGACTACGGTGACATAATAAAGGCGACGCTGAGCAAGGCGCGCGAGATCAACAAGCTGAACTGCGCGCTCACCATGCAGCTGGCCATGCAGGCGCTGTTCACCGACATGCTGCAGAAGCACCCCGAGCCCAACAAGCAGCTGCCGGAGTTCCTCGAGCTCAAGGTAACCGGTGGACGGTGACCGACACTCGCGACCTCATTCGTTTCAGCTTAAACAGTACTTGCATTTGATCCGCAACTTCACTCGCGTGGTACAGGCGCCTGCGCATCAACCTATCTAAAACCGTCAAATTTCTTCAATAAATGATATCACACTAATATTATAAATGCGAAAGTTTGTGTATGCGTGTATATTTGTTGCTTCTTCACGCTGCAACGGATGGATGGATTTGGATAAAATTCGGCATACAGATAGTTTATAACCTGGATTAACACATAGGATACTTTTTATCCCGATATTCCCACGGGAACTGGAACCACGCGGGTGAAACTGCGGGCGGCCGCTAGTTTATATATAATTTAACGCAAATATTGTTGCGAACAAATTACAATTTGAAAAAAGACAAAGTGTTGAAAAAAAATCCACGAGCGGGATTCGAACATGCACCCCATGACATACCGGGTCAGGTGCACTGCCAACTATGAATAGGGCTCCTTTTTGGCTTATAAAGTAAAAGTAGATGGTGTTGATTAATTTCGGCGAGTTGGAATGAGCCACTATAGCATAGTTGGCAATGCACCTGACCCGGCATGTCATGGGGTGTGGGTTCGAATCCCGCTCGTGGAATTTTTCATCACTTTGTCTTTTTTCAAATTCTTCAATAAATGTTCAACCACATCCTTAAGTCTATTGAGGAAATTTCACAGTTTGTGGTAGTCTGTGCGCAGGCACGTACGTACGTAAGTGTACGTAGCATTCTATCAGTGAAAGAGTTTTGGGAATCGGATCGGATCAGTAGTACTAGAGATTTCCCTCCGCTGACAAACTAATTCACAAACTACCTCTTTATAATAAATATAAAATAAAATAGTTTAGAAAATAATAAGTTTAAGTATTTATTTTTGCTCACAAAATTTTATATTATCGTCAGAATTTAGAGATTTGGTAAATATAAAATATATTGCATTGCATTGTGCTTTATATTACTCCATGGAATAAGGATCACCTTGATTTACCATCGATCATAATAACTCCATAAATCGTGTGGTTCTTAAAGTCAAGAGTGGTGTTTTTTTTAATTGAGAAACGTCCAGCTAACTTACAGCTTAACAGTTAAAAAAATCATAAAAAGTTTACCCACTATGCGAAAAAACATATTCTCAAAAGAAAACTTAGTAACATCAAAATGTTTTATTTTTTGTGGCTTTAGATTGCAATATACAATAGGATAAACCCAGCAAATATGAATTTTTTCTATCTGTCAGCCATTTGGTCTCATTTTCCGCCAATTAAGTAAGAATCCATGGAGAATAAGTAATGACACGGATACAATGGGTAACCAGCGAAGGCCGCGGATGCTAACGAGCCGTATTCAGCCGCCCTTGTGCCGCGTACGCGATACATTATTCCATGAAAGCTGAGCAATTTGGCCTCCTATACATTGTGCGTGCCCGCCGCCCGCCGCCCGCCGCCCGCCGCCCGCCGCCCGCCGCCTGAGGTCGGCGCGGTCATTACTTACGATATGTTGTTGACATTGCTATCTATTCTTTTGATTGATCCCGTATTATAGAGTTTGGAGAATTCATGTTATGTTGCCCGATGATATAATGATATGTTTTGACTGTTTCAATTAAACGAAGTTGATTGAAGATGTAAACGAACAGTTAAAGGTTGTAGGGTTCATTATAACCATGTATCTGGTTTTTCTAAATTAACGCTTAGCCATTATTTTATTCACCGTCCGTTAGTACAGCTATTAAAATAAAATTATTTACTGTGCCATCGTGGCGGAGAAAGGTTTCAACGATCATTTGAACATTTGTCTATTTGTGTAATTAAGTGACTGCAGATGCCAGTTATTGAATAAACTGTTTGAGTTGTGTCAAGTACTACTCCGCAATGCTTAACAATAATGTCAACAGGTAAACGTTACATTGACTCTCATTTAACCACAAAAGAACCAAAAACAACTATAGTTTTTAATGTTTTCTTTTTTTGTGAAAGCAGATCCGGATTTGTTTTGATTTATATGTAGACAGTTTCACTCATTGTGTCATTATTTGAAACTAAACATGTCCAGGTTTCGAAAAGTGTCGTCTAGAAAGATACATGGTTAATTAGCAAAATTTGACTAGAGATGAGATTTGAGATATTATTTTGCAGACGATATTTTATTGTTTTAATTAGATAGGTACCAAATAAAACCACAAAATGTTAGTATAATCAGGGTTTAGGCGTCTCTATCGCATTGCATTAGACACCTTTTTAGTACGATTTAGACTACTACAAGTGCGTGCCATCTCTGCTTAGAAAACAAGAGGTATATCCGTACCGATAAACTTTGAATCTGTATACACAAGTTTCGCGTTCCATTGTAATCAAAGGGTTATCATGGGAATTAACGCAAACGTAATACATTGATTTGAATCTACTCTGAATCGCATTCTAAATTTTTGGTAGAAACTTTATTGACTTTTGTGTTTTGTATTTTGAGTTATTACGTGCTGTATGTTTCTCATAATGCAAAATAAAATAAAATAAAATATAAGGCTTTCTCGTACGCGATGTATAGTCATGCCAATATTCTGAATCTGTCTATTTATTAGGAAGGGTGTACTACTACATTCGAGTAACAATAGTAACAATCTGGTTCGGGTGGCAGGAGCTGGCGAAGCGTTTCTCGGTGATGTTCGGCCTGGACGCGGTGAAGAACCGCGAGGCGCTGACGGCGCTGCACCGCGCGGGCATCGGGTTCGCGGCGGCGCCGGCGCTGGCGTCGCCGCCGCCCAACCTGCTGTTCCTGGAGCCGCTCTCGGAGTTCTCCAGCAAGCTGCTGCGCCAGGACAAGCGGCAGGTGCTCAAGGTACCGAACCATTCCTATTATACTTCTTTTATTTCATGTTTCATTTTAATTGGTCCGATTAATACTCGGTAGGAGAGGCCAGCAGTGCACGTTACAGGAGTATACAATCTTATCAATGGGAACACTGTTTTTTTTTTAAATATTTACGGGTAAGCACAGTGCCTCGATCTCACCTGATGTCAAGTGATAATAAGGCCATTTGGTGGAAGCGCACTTCACCCGGGATCCTCAATTAGTGAGGCACTGGCTATCATATATTTAGCTGCCAGATCACAACAATGCTACAAACATTGATGTTATGGCGACATATTTAGATAAGATAGTTGTAGCTAGCCAGGCGGACAAACGAGTCCTACCACCGACCAAACCGAGTACACAAAGATGTACGTACCCTCCACTGAGAATCGAACCCGGGACCTCTGGGTCTAAACCGGTGGTCTTAACCACTAGACCATAGAGACGGTTAATTGAATACTTAAGAATAACTAAAGTCTCTTAAATACAGTAACATATAAGTATTTTCGTCATCATAATTTAGTGCCGTCTTCATATTGAAGTTTGGAGATCAGTATACAAAATAGTATGAACAGAAATAATTGTTTTACTACCGCTGGCACATTTTGAAAAAGCATGCGATGTTTGCTAATTTTGTAACTTTCGAAAACAGGAGTCCGACATTTTAGCCATGCCGTCGGGCGTATGTTAACGTGATACGTATTTTGTGTAGTACAAATAAATGGCGTACGGTCGCTCATCATAAACCGATTATCATTAAGAGTCCAGACCGACATTGCGGTTTTTAGTACAATAAAAATCGTCCTGATAATCTCTATAATATTGTATATCGTACCCTTAGTGCAAACACCGATTATCGGCACTTTTACATGCCTGCACCTGTAGATGCGGCTTAAGAGACGAGTATAAAAAGTTCAGTTGGGAAAAAGTGCTGATAATCGGTTTTTGCACTAAGGGTACGATATATAAAATGTGGTGAGCGTGGTGAGCGTGGTGAGCGTGGTTGTATCGGTGCGGGTGCTGGTGCAGTTCCTGGAGTCGCGCATCGCGTACGGCGTGCAGTGGGGCGAGGAGTGGGCGCCGCTGAGCACGTACCGCGCGTCGCTGCTGGCCGACGCGCCCGACGAGCGCCCGCCGCCCGCGCGCCGCAACTACGCGCGCCGCCCACGTAACTACCCACATTATTGTCGATATGCTTTATTTACGGCCACTAGAGTAACTACCCGAAGTAATTTATACCTTGTTGTCACACGCAGGATGAGATAAATGAAACGAAATATTTATTTTACTCATAAATTTATAAATTACCTACACACTTTTTTTTATTTTCATTATTTTTGTTTTTTGATAGCTTATTTCGTTTAATCGTGTGATAGATTCTAAATCTGGCGTAAAGTTTTTTTAAATACTGAATTGTAAAACACTCACATGGCAGATCGAATGTAATGTTATGAATGTATTTTACAATGTTTGCTTCGAAATCGAAGTGTTCGCGAAATTAGATGAAATACACAATATTTTTTTGACATTGTACTGTATTTAACCATATTTTACAGTAAACACTCGTAACTAATTTAAATCAAACAACAAAACCTCGAATAGTTATAATATTTTACGAGCAATGACAGTTCACAACACGAAACACGCGTGGCCACTCGACGAGATCGTCCGCTGGCTGTGCCAGTGTAAACCGGTTCGTCTTCTCGCGGCGCGTCCGTGAACCCGTCGGTGAGAGGTCACGCGCACATAACCGAGCTAGTAGTAGTGTACCGTCGCAACGCGCAATAAGGAAGCTTGGACTCTGTTCGGATGTGACTGTTTACTCATGTGACTAAAGTACAGTCCCGTGCTGGGCTAGGACGGGAAAATAATGTATCGGCTGGTTAACTTCCCGTGCATTGTCGTGAGAGCCGACTACGCGACAAGGGTTACGAGATACTCGCACGTCAGGCGGTCGGCTATCGACCCATCACTGATGCTACCTACTCCAGCTCGGACATTGTTTATGCTAAATGTGGTGAAGAACGTGAGGGTATGTGTGCATGTGTGTATGTATGTATATACTAAAATGCATATTAACATTTTAATTTGAAAAGGACCTCCTTTTCACACCTTTTCCTTTCCACATAAATACCTATTTATGTAGATTTCCATTTCTCTCGAATGATTACGATGAATGAATAATTGCGTGCTTCGGGTGCAACAACCCGATAATCTACTGACTGAAAGAGAACGTACGTTTAATACATTTTAGTTTCATCTATAAATAATCGTTTCAAATGCACTGGTAAAAGGCGATTATTTTGATGATCACTGAGTAAACACCAGATGAAGTAATCCTCATATTATCAATTTGAAAGAAAAAAAATCATTTATTTGGGACAAAATATATTTTCACCATATCTCTCTCTTCGTTGCCGTCATTGATGACTAATTATTAACAAACTTACAGCCTACCCCTTAGCTATCCGCCCTACTTACTTACTATACTACTTACTTATTATTTATTATTTATTTATTTAAGTGAAGATCGTTGACTTATCATAGCAATAGCTCTACAACAATATCAAAGAGCGACTGGTAGACTATGCTAGGTAAAATAATTCTAAGTCGTCAATAAAAATAGTATTTTCTTTTCACTATAATGTGACTTGTTTTGACCCTATAATTTTATGGGGCATTGGGTTAAGTCTCCCATATATGATTGAATAAAATAGAATAACAATGTCTAACATGACCATTACCCGCAGGAGGCAACGAGGAGGAAGAGGCCGACGACAACCCGGACTCCGAGCATGAGCCGCCCGGCTGAGGCCCCGGCTGAGGTCCCGGCTGAGGCCCCGGCTGAGGCCCCGGCTGAGGCCCCGGCTGAGGTCCCGGCTGAGGCCCCGGCTGAGGCCCCGGCTGAGGTCCCGGCTGAGGCCCCGGCTGAGGCCCCGGCTGAGGTCCCGGCTGAGGCCCCGGCTGAGGTCCCGGCTGAGGCCCCGGCTGAGGCCCCGGCTGAGGCCCCGGCTGAGGTCCCGGCTGAGGCCCCGGCTGAGGTCCCGGCTGAGGCCCCGGCTGAGGCCCCGGCTGAGGCCCCGACTGAGGCCCCGGCTGCGTGCCGCGGCTCGCGGGCTGCACATCGATGCCACGCCGGGTTCGACGCATTACAAACTTAAATTATAGATTTTTTTACACGTAGTCATAAGGTCAACCGCACATTGGATACGTTTTCGTACGAATTGGACTGTTGCGAACACGTACGACTACGCACGGTACATCCCGACCCTCCGCCTTATACATGGTACCGCACCGCTCTGCGTTGCCGGCGCGGCGTATACTGCGATTGTATTGTGGTTTGCACGTCTTGTATTTTTGTCCGTCTGCGACCTCTTATCGTATAGAATCTATCTAATCTAAAACACATACCACGAATCCATATTTTTATACGTATTCACAGATCCATAATAATATTATAACATATAGAGAAATTAGAAATTCCATTAGAGGGCCGCCGACAAAGTACTCGGTGAGATGTGTGACCACTACACCGTGCTTGTTTATATATATCAAGAACATAATTTATGTATCATATAGAATATAGAACACCCCTATTAATATATATGTGACACCTTACAAATATGGATTTGTTACGTTATTTATGAATATTGTATGAGCGTTGGTTGCACTAATGTTACCCGGTCGGTGGTGGAGTGTAGTGACTGAAAAACGACCTTTAAACGTTTTCTGTATGTGTCAATTCATTAATAATAGTTTCATTACATTTAATTTTCATTTTGTACGATGCGGATACAATAAATAGTATTTTATTCGAGTTGATTTATGTGTTAGTTTGTAGTGTATGTTTAAGTTTAGCTAGATGGATTAGAGTTTTGGTATTACCTACTGTAAGAGCTAATTACAACCAAAATGAATCTAAGTAGATCCGTTGTAGTTGGCTGTTATCGTTGCAATGCCACTTGTTGTATCGTTGGGAAACATGGTTGTCTGCGCTCGCTTATCTCCAGCTTAGTTATATGTAATAAACACGATGGCTCATTATGTTATACGTATTCCACATTTAGGGTCGCCAAGCCTCGTGAAACGCGTCACTCCTTGTTAAAAACTTTTGTACTAGCTCAGGTTTTATTTTACAAATAGATGATCATTTTTGATTAGCAGAAATAAGGAAAATCCGAAGACCGCCATGTTTCTCGCTGGCCTCGTTATTAAAAAACAGGCAGTTGTATGTAAAGTTGTTGTAGTTGTAAGTATGTTTAGTTAGAAATAACATGAAAAATATTTTGAATAAATTGATTCTTTTTAAACATGTCATTTTATTAAACACCTCAAACATTTAAAGTATTTTCATAATCTCTTCAGCCTATTGCCGTCCATTGCTGACCGTGAGCCTCCCATAAAAAGTGCCAACCATCCCGGTCCTGCGCCGTCGGCACCCACCGCACCTCGCGCGCGGCGGGCGTCGTACAGCGTTTGCGTAACCGCGGTGTCCACTCTCGGACATGTCTGCTCCAACGATCATCGGTCCTTCTGCACTCATAACCGGCCCACTTCCACTTCAAGGTGCTGATTCTGCGAGCTATATCGGTGACCTTAGTTCTCTGTCGTATTACTTCGTTGCCGATTCTATCCGCCAGAGAAACCCCAAGCATCGCTCGCTCCATAGCACGTTGAGCGACTTGAACTGGTGGACCGACCCTATCGTGAATGTCCACGTTTCTGCCCCGTAGGTCATTACAGGCAAGACGCACTGACTGAAAAAAAATATCGCGTAGCTTCCCAAACGCCGCCCAGCACGAATTCTCCTGTCCGCCTCTTTCTTGAAGTTGGGCCTACCCAGCTGTATAGTTTGGCACAAGATAGATGTAATCTTGCACAACCTCAAGAGTAGCGTCGCCTACGACTACAGGTCTCTGGGATATGTGACCATTAAACATGATCTTTGTCTTGTCCAGGGTCATCTTGAGACCTACCTGTCGCGAAGACTCGTCAAGACTGTTCAGCATTCCTTCCAGATCCTGCAGAGGTTCCGCCATATTGACAATCATCATCATCATCATCATATCATCAGCTCATTTGATGTCCCCACTGCTGGGGCACGTGCATTCCTTATGGATGGATAGGGAAAATGGGCCTTAAACCACCACGCGGGCCCAGTGTGGATTGTTGGTTTTTAACAACTGCTAATACAACCGGGACCAACAGCTTTACGTGCCTTCTGAAGCACGGAGGAACTCGAGATAATACATTTTTTGTCACTTATCCAATGACCTGCCTTTGCGAAAGTTACTTAGTTCTATTAACTATAATTTGAAAGTAAAATATTTTTAGGTTGAAGGTAGTCATCTAGTAAAGGTGTATAGGGAAAACCACGTTGTTTCCAAGTGGCAGCGAACTGTTGGAAAAATGTTATTACTAATAATATGGTAATGCGCTGTATGCGGGCGGCTCCGTGCCCAGCGCCGGGCTAGGTGGCTACTATGATGAGATGAGTCAAACCATTTGAGAAAAGAGAAAAAATACTCTTAAGTCCATTTTCAATTATCTCCAGACAAGTGTGCATTGGTGGCGGTTCAAGACTTAATATAAAAAAATATAATCTTACAATTTAGTAGAATAATAAGATAGATAAATATATAAATATGTTGAAAAATTTTTTTTTCAAAAAAAAAAAAAATTTTTTTTTTCATTATTTGTGTTTTTGTAATTTGTTCGCAACAAAATTTGCTTTAAAAATCATTTTGAACATTTTATAAAATAGCTTGCTTATTTCTTAACTGATCTTTAATATTTGTAAAAATATTATGATCGGATGTTAATGACGGTAGTTGTTGACATTGAATGGGCGCCTTTGGCTTACAAGGTAAAAAAGTGTTGAATAATTTCGGCGGGCTGGTTAGAACCACGATAGCTCAATTGGAAGAGCACCTGACCCGGAATGTCAGAAGGGTGCAGGTTCAAATCCTGCTCGTGGAAATTTTTTCAACATTTGTGTTTTTGTAATTTGTTCGCAACAAAATTTGCTTTAAAAATCATTTTGAACATTTTATATAGATACATTCTTTATTGCTCACACACAAATGAATTGAAATTAGTTAAACAAAAACTTAAAGTTAGTATATAGGCAAAGGCGGTCTTATCGCTACAAGCGATCTCTTCCAGACAACCTTTGGTTAGAGAATCTAAGAAAGAGATAGAGGAAGTGCGCTAACATTAAATAAGGTTTCTTTTATGTTTAAATGTCCGTATATTTATGTTGCATCGATCAAATTGAATCCGATTGTAAATTGTTAAATCCCTATTACGTGATGATCTGTAATAAGGACCTAAGAATATAGCTCGGCAACTCGCTCTGCCCGTGGAGTGCACACTTAGTGGCAGCATGGGGTTCGCATGGTGTTTGTTGTAATCAATGCTTAACAGTGAATCTATTTTCTTAATGAATTTTGGCAAACTTTGTTTTCCGGCTGTCGTTGGATTTCTATTAGTTATAATATTAGGGTAATTACTGATGAGAATATGCCATTCCGGTATCATATTGAAGCTTTAAGTAACAGAATACGTAGCTTATGTTTGTATTTGAAAACTACGCACGATTGCAATAGTATCTCTACTGATTCTTGTTACGATTTATAGTTTTACACCTCTCAAAAACAAAACAACAATAAAGTACGTTGTTTTGAATTAAAAAAAAATATGATAAATCCTAATGGACATGGAAATTCATATTCGGTGGCATTCGGAAATGCGATGACTACCAAGAGATACGAGTATTAAGAAAATAGAAGAACTGTACTAAGTGAGAGACGCGTGGGATGACGATTCAAAGTGTGCACTCTTGATCTGCCCCGATCGTACTTACGTTGTACACACATTGTCATACAATCGGGCGGAGGTTCCATAAACTACAACTTCTATGATTCTATGTAACATTCACATATGGAGCTCGATGGCGCAGTGGTTAACGCGCCCGGTCTGCGAGTGCTAAGGTTAAGCAACTTTCGCAAAGGCCGGTCATCGAATGGGTGACCAAAAATGTATCATCTCGAGCTCCTCCGTGCTTCGAAAGGCACGTTAAGCCGTTGGTTCCGGCTGCAATAGCAGTCGTTAACAACTACCAATTCGCACTGGGCCCGCGTGGTGGTTCATGACCCGCTCTCCCTATTCATCCATAGGGAAGGTTCGTGCCCCAGCAGTGGGGGGCATAAATGAGCCGATGATGATGATGATGATGATGATGATGTAACATTATTATATCGTTAAAGCAGTTAAAAGAGCGACTCTTAGTTAGGTACAACTCTACGCTGCCGCCGGCTGGACCGACGTGGTTTGGCGTGGTTTGGCATCTAAAAAAATTTATTGTTAGTTTAATTTTTAGCATGTAGGTATAAACTCCTGACGTCTATTTCAAACGTTTGTTATATTTAAAGGTGTGATATTAATATTTGTCCGGTCCGTTTACGCAGGCGCAGCATCGGGCGTGCGTGTCCGCCGTGAGGAGGCGCGTGCGTTGCCGCGGCGCGGCGGCCGCCGCAAAGACAATGGGCCGATTTTTTTAGTACAAACTACAAAAACTAAATGAAAATTGTTGTTTTGCTTAAACCTAAACCCGGATATAACGCCGTACATCTTTTATTAACTAACCTTTTTTATTATTTTATTTTATCTGATTTGTGCATTTAAAGCAAAGTATTTTGGAAATTGTTATAGGCTCCCAAACTTTACTTGTATACAATATTTTTGATACTCCAAGTTGTTGTTTCCTGTTGCGTTGTGCGTAGTTTAAGAAGAGACATTTTGTTACTTTATCATTGTCAATTAAAAGATTGTGTTTGAAAAAAGCCTTGCATTACTTGTAATACCTACCTATCCACTCACTTTAATCAACAAAAAGTTGATTAATATTGAAAAATATGGCAAAAACAATATTGTTTTATTTTTGGTGTTAAAATAATATAAAACTAATAAAAAAATAATATTTAAGTACAAAATACAGTGAAAAAATTAAATTCCTGGCTGGGTCGGGTAGGCATTTAATTTTTTTACTGTATTTTATAAATATTTAATTCAGCTTAAGTGTAGCAATTAGCACTTAAAAAATAAAAAGTAAAAATAAAAAAAATATCACAAAACCGTAATAATAGTATCTACTTGTTAGTAAACCATCTACGAAAAATTACACTTGCCAAAGTATAAACGATCTTAACTGTGATATTAAATGTTCAAATTACTGAATTAATATACCAACACAACACAAATGCCGAGTCCTCGTCCTAACTTATCAAAGGAAATATATAGTTAGCATAGAAAAGCGTCAGCAGCCAAACAGATAGATGCTCGGGTTGAATATGAGTTATGGTGGTTCAATCCCCATATCATCCGTTACAGTGGTTTCGCGAACTTAGTAAATAAATAAACCCGTACCCATTACCTATTAACAAGCGTACCTATTATCTTTTCTGTTATAGAGCAATACATTTTAAATAGAGCATTAACTCATACATATTTAAAAAAAAACGATTATCCTTACCCCGGTTTTGTCATATAAAAATAATTTAAGGAACATACTTACATAATGTGTTTATGTGTGCAGCATTACAAGTTCATAATCCGTGAACACGCCCCTCGCTCGTAGGTGACCGCAGCACAGATTAGTTAATAGTTCAATTATGTAAACAATAACATTACGCAACGAGAAGCGCGGGCGCACGCGCGGAAGGAAACTCATTCACGATGATGCCGCGCATCGGACTGCGTATTCCCGAACGGTTTGATCATAAGCACGGGGAGTACCGAAGTACCTTGTAGCTGCAAGACACAAAGCATGTTTACGTACGCAATTTACGTTTGCGTCAAACGACACAACGATTTGAAGCATAAGATAAATTAAAACGAAGGATTTTTGGAATTGCAAAGACTTATTTTTCCTGTCTTCCGTCCTATACACGTCTATTGGGCGTGATCGGAGCATAAATAAAATACATATTTTATAAATTTTTACTCTGAGCCGGCCTACGAGATGGCTGATATACTTGCAGTCGAGTTTATAAATATGTGTGGGTACAGACGCCAGCACATCCCAAAGCATTAATTAAGGGTACAAAAATAAAAGCAACCAATGAGTGCAAAAATAGCATTACACCGAATCTATTTAATAGTCTGGTTAGAAGCCGCCTCGAGTAGGTATGGCAGTGTTATATGGTCTCCTAATTACACAATTCACTCCGATAATATAGAAAAAATTCAGAATAAATGTCTCAAAATAGCAGCGTTTCGCTCAGGCGTAGGTCGTAGACTATTTTCCTACTCAGAGAGGCGTAGTCATTTCAAAGTTACATCTCTAGAAACACGCCGCAAGCAGCAAGACCTCCTTCACTTGCACAAAATTGTTCATTCTGAATTTGATTCCCCCAACCTTCTTAAAATAGTTAATTTCAACACTAGATCTTTCTTGCAAAATAGACAGAAGCTTTTTATACTGCAAACATATAGAAACAATACCTCAAACTATAACCCCGTAGTTCGGATGTGTCGCTTATACAACGAACTGTCGCAGGAATACGACGAGCTGGATATTTGTATAAGTAATCACATCGCGTTTAGATATAAGGTAAAAAATATCTTGAACTGAGATGTCCAGTCGATGTCCAGTCATGTCTGTCACCTGTTTCAACTGTATCTTAATTTATTTACGTGCTAATGCTTGTCATGCTGTGTGAACACGCTTTTGGGTTTCGATCTGGATTAGATAATTGTATAGGCTACTATTTAGCACAAGCTACGATCGTTACCTGTTGTGTACACCATATATATAAATAAATAAATAAATAAATCTTCTGAGTAACTACATGGATTATTATTAGTCCATGGTACCTAACTAGAAGCAAACTTTAGAAAACAACTAAAAGCACATACATCTTTTATGTATACTGGTGTTAGGTGTATGATCCCGAATCATAGCCATGCAACCAAGGACCTATTAAAGAACACCGTGGTTATATGCAAAATCATAATACTTATTTACGTAGATTCACTTAAAAATATTTACGTAAAAACTCTTAATTAACTTGTTACATTATTTTTGTTCAATCCTGACATGTTTTGACTTCTATTTTTGTTGGACCATATTTATATTCATATTCGTATCATTTATTGCCACATGTTGGTATTACATAGATCATAGATTTTTTTTTTCCATAAAAACAAAATATTTAAGTTGACGACTACAAGTTACAACAATGTTTCAGTTGGACCTAGGCTTGCAATCAATGCAATTGTAGGACACGTAAATTAGGATGCAAATGGAAACACAGAACAAGAAGTTTAGTGGGCGCGCTGGCTACAGAGATATCATTAAACACTCGAGATCAAGAAGTTCAACATGCATTTCGGCAGTCAGGTATACGCGTATACCTGACTGCCGAAATGCGCACTACTTGTGAGTTTGCTTCTGGATAAACCGAGGAATTATTGTTTGCACAAATAAATGAAATACTTACTATCAATGCCAGTTTTCC